>JAEQBH010005104.1:0-154922 GCA_016808115.1 Tetrastigma voinierianum
ATGTAGACATTTTCTCTTGGATGTGTATGGGTTGGTTTTGATCATTCTTATGAGCACTTAGGTGGGATGTATGCAGGAGATTATCCTCTTTGGGCTTTGCCGATCGTGGGACCCCCCTTTTAGGTACGGTCAGGTGCGAGATGGTGACCCGCGGTGAACCACACATGGAAGAAAGCTAGATTTGGCACGGTTGCTATTTTGTATATGTATATTAAACAAATCGATTTTTAAATATCATTTTGTATAAGGTGTATAATTGAACTCTTGTAAGCCTTATCAATACATAGTTGCATGTATATGTTGAAGTACTTAGTTTAGATGGGCCAGTGGTCACTATGGCTCATGAATGACAAGGTGTGGTATATTGAGCTCGGATAGGTCATGTGATATATTGTTATACAGGTTGTATTTTGGATAGAGCTTCTCGTATAGAGGAGACTCTATCCAATTTTTTGTTAAATTATGGATCAGTGAATGGGACAGTGGTGTGGCGTCGGGTTTACTGACCTACCTGGACTTTCAGGTTGACGGGTTGTCAACGGGACCCCCAGGATAAGGGTGTCATAGCGACGATCCCCCACAATGATGGACCTGTTGGTCTTCAAATCAACACGCTAGGAGGAAGCCACAGAGATCGGCATCAGCAGTGAGGCCATAAGTCATTCATTTAACCAAAAGCAGACATGCTGGAGAAAGGGAGGAGAGATCGAGCACATACGAACATGACTCCCTCTCTTTGAGAAGCCAGATACACTCTGCCGATACCAAGGTGACATGTGGGCATCTTTGTTCGTCACTGCCATCCTCCCCCCCAAAAATGCTCCTCCCACTTCATAACACTGTGACTACAGAAAGTATCATATTGGACTGAGAGGGATTGCTTTTGACCACTTGAGTGCACTTAAAGCTAGTTCATGTGGCTTTAAGTAGCCTTGATGCTTCTACGTATAAGTGTTCAAGTCAGATCATGGGCAGCTGTCATGGTTGCCATCCTTCTTTACGATAACATCTTTTCATCCTTTATACGAAATTTTTTACCCAATGTATATGCTAAATCGGGAGACGAGCATCACCCGACTTATTCCACGTAGGATGAGACAATCCGGGTTGACAGAGACTTTATGGGCGCTTAGGCGTAATCACGCATCTTAGGCGGTGAGCACATATATATGGTATTCTGAATGATCAAACAGCCATTCACCCTGACATTCAATTCTTTGATTCACTCTCACTACACCCAGATAATAGTGACGGTTATTTCAAAGAATGAATTAATATATATCTTTGGAAGATGACACGATCATTGCAACCAAGAGAATCGTAGCTTCCATGACCGATTTAGGGCGATATAGCCGTGGACGGGGGAAAAGGAGCTATGATAGCTAGGACAGAAGAGATAAGCACAAATGTCATGATTTGGGACGAACCAATTCCCCGAGAATAGTCTAGTGGAACAAGGAACCATGACAGAGATGATCCTATGTAGAGCAGAAGCAGGGAACACACTCGATTTACGCTGACCCAATCCTAGCTCCTTTTGCTTATACAATCCTTAGAGGGGTTCACTTAGTCAAACCCCACAGAGAATGACCAGTTGAAGAAACAAAATAATTATGTGATTACCAAAGAGCATGACCTTGACATACCAATGCTGGTGTAGAGGTTCTTGGAATTCATAGCACAGATGGGACTCTTCGATAATACGAGCAGTCGAGCCATGTAGAGCGCAATCGCTCTGATTTTCCACATTAGAAAATTCTAGGCCCATAATTGACATAATCCTTGCTGGCCCAATGGCTTTTAGGGCTTGAGGCCAACTATCATTAGGCACTTTGGTGGCCGAAGTTCAATAAAGTTTGGCCCCCAACAACGTGTGCCACATAGACGGTACCATAACATTCTCTGAGTCCCCCTTGAGATAGCTACCCACATCCCATGATGATGCGCTAGCCCTAACCTTAGAAGTCGGATGTTACCTGATGCGGCACATCTTAATCCATCACGGTAGCACCGTCAACCTACTCTACCTCCCTGCATTGCTTCGACTTGGGTATCAGCCTGATAACCTCTGTAATCCAAGGAGAATTTTGGTGGGTTTCAACGGAACACAAACTACCTTGCTTAGGGAGATTGTATTGCCCGTAGCGGCGAGGCCGACCACTACCTTTTCCATTTTACAATGATTGATGAACCTTCATCTTTCAATTTCATCTTAGGCCACACATGGATCCATGCCATGAAGGGCCCCCCCGTTGGGTTAGATTGATATCTAGGGAGACGAAAAGCCGCGAGTACCTTGTAATGGAATCACCCGAACAAAGACCAACCATCAATAGAAATGACAACGAATTAAAGCGGGCGAGCAAGATGGATCCTAGAATAGCGGAGCCTCGAAAACACCCTCTGTTCGAGATTACGCCCAGAGCAGGCAGTTAGTCTCGGAACCTCCCTTTCCCAGAAAGAAGTTGGCGCCTGCTTATCACTTTTGTAATAGCATTTGAATGTATTCACTTGGTCACATAATGATATGCTCGACATTTCGCCAACCATGGCAAAACACCAACTTAATCTCTAGGTAGGGCGAAACCAATACAACATAAGTTAAGGCGTTTCCAACCCTAATGCTAAGAATTAATTAAAGAATAGGTCAACAGACTTCTAACGGAAGGGTTCATTTGAGAAATCCAATACCTCGAATGGCTAGCCAACGTCGTTATTTTCCCCAAAAAGAATGGAAAGTGGTGGGTTTGCATAAACTACTCCAACCTCAATGACACTTGTTCAAAAGACACATTCCCCTTTCCTCGCATTAATCAGATAGTGGACGCCACCATAGAGCATGATCAGTTGTCCTTTCTACACGCCTACTTGGACTACAATTAGATCCCCATGTTCCCTCTTGATTTGGAGAATAGGTTCTTCATAACGCTTGACGAATGTACTACTGTGTGGTGCCATTCGACCTTAAAATCTTGGGGCAACATTAAGCATGATGTTTGTATATTTGAACCTTTGTCGAGGAAAACAATGGAAGTATATATAGATGATATGCTAGTGAAATCATAATCCCACAGCGACCATGTAACCCACTTGCTAGAAGCTTTTTAGTTTATGAGGTTATACCATCTATGACTTAATCATGACAAATGCGTCTTTGGGGTTGAGTCCAGGAAGTTCCTTGGCTTTGCTGGCATTAAAATGTGGTATCTAAATGGAACCCAAGCAAGACAGAGTCGCTTTGCAAATTCAACTTCCTAGAATAAAGGAAACATATAAGACATAGCAGGAAAACTAACGGTGCTGAATAGGTTCATTTAAGTATTGGTCACTTCGGACCTTCTTTAGGACTCTAAAAAGCGCCTCATCAGGCGGCCCAGGATACGAGAATGTGATAAGGCCTTCCAAGACATCAAGGAGTACCTTGCCTCCCCCTAGTCTTGTCCCAGCCCGTTGAAGGGGAAGAGCTCTACCTTTACCTTGTAGCCGGCGCGTGGCCCATTGCCTTGATAAAAGCGAAACGACGAAGACAAATACCGGTGTTCTTTGTAGGCAAGATTTTAATGGTCTTCGAGATCTACTTCACACAAATCTTGAATGAATAGCCTTGGCCATAGGTGGCATCAAACCTATGTCATACTTTCATGCCCATACGATAGTTGTTCTGTCTCGCTACCCCATAAGGACTATACTCCACAAGCATGATGCATCAGGAAGACTCTTGAAGTGGGCTATTGATTTGAGTGAGTTTGATATCATATATTGCCTGAGGTCTGCCGTCAAGAATCAAGCGCTCACCGATTTCATTGTCGAGTTGTCAAATAGGTCCAAAGTTAGCCTCACGAATAAGCTTGGATATTGGCTTGATAGGTCCTCGAAGCGGTAGGAGGCGAAGTTGGCATGGTGTTACTGTCTTTGGATGGCCTACTAGTTTCTTAGGCAGCTAAGTTCTTGTTTTCAATCTCAAATAACGAGGTCGAGTACGAGGCTATCTTACTTGGCCTTTGAGTAGCCAAAGCACTCTCTATCACGAGCATAGAGCTTCAATGTGATTCACAGTTAGTGGAATCCCAGATTCAGGGTGAGTACGAGGGGAAGAACGAGAGGATGGCTCAATACATGATTCTCGTGCATTTGCTTATTGCTAAGTTCACAAAATTTGAAGTCGCCCTAGTCCTAAGATCAAAAAATAGAATGGTTGATGCCTATAGAATTTAGCCTCAATGCTTCGTCCCTTGCCCGTGTGGAGTGAATGTCTTGGCCTCCTCGATTTTCAAGGCGTTCTAGTCACTTAGAAACGAGCTAACAATTCGTGGATAACTCCGATAGCTGCACATTTGAAAAACAGAGTCCTTTCTAGAAACAGGAAAGCCGTCGCCAAAATAAAAGCCCGAGCAGCCAGGTATGCCATAATAAATGATACTACATGCGCGGGTTGTTCGACTTCCCACCCAGCGGAGTGCGTCTTGCATGAGAGGAAACTGACCACATCATCAAGAAGGCTCATGGAGAGCATTTAAGGTACTCACATCAGCGGAATGTTCGTTGTGTCATAATCATGACCTGCAGACTCTGCGCGAATGATGAAATAACAATCCTAAACGGTTTTGTCGAATTACGATCTATGCCCCGAATTCAATAATGCTATATTCCCGCGTCCACCGCTGCCAAACTCTACCGGTATCGGCATGTGGCCTTTCTATATGTAGAATAAATGTCTCGTGGGATTTGTTACCTCAAGTTACGAAAACAAGTTTCCTAATCGTTTGCTCACGGTTATTTTATAAAGTAAGGATGAGGATGAGCTCACCTTAAAATTAAGTGAGCCACTTGACTTAGTTCATATGATGAAACATCATATTCCAGTTTGGGGTCCCACATGCCATAGTTTTGAACAGCGGGCCACAATTCATAAGTAAGTAATTTCAATAGTTTTGTTTAGAGTTTGGGATCAAAAACATCTACACCACCCCTAGATATCCCTTGTCTCAATGGCTATGTGGAAGTATGAGCAAAACCTTAATCGCTACCTCGAAGAGACTAATGTTAGTTAAGGGCAAGTGGGTCGACGAGATGCCCATTGCGCTCTAGGCCTAACGTACAACACCAAGGCAACCCACTAGAGAAACGCCTTACACCCTAGCCTTTGGAGCCGAAGCACTAATCCCAGTGGAGTCTGAACTAGACATCCTTTGCATCTATGACACCATCGAGCTTGCCCTCACTTTGGATGAGCTAGAAGAAACGAAAGACATAGCTTCTGATATCTTATGGTTGAATGCCGACATTGAGCACCCGCGACAAAGTGACAAATTAATCGGACAGGCCTTGGCGACGTCACTCGACGGACTTTTGATGAAGGCAAAGCTTAGAAAGCGAGCTAGGGGAAGGTGTTGTGACGAATGATGTGTAATATGAAAATATGACGAAAGGTAGATGGTAAATACTCAGCGATTTGAAACAAAGTAAGTGTACTCAAAAGCAGAAATGAAAGTATTACACCAACATAAGCCCATTTCCTCAAGTGCACGGGTCATATAAGTAATAAAGTGGACTCTAAAGTCCGGATATCGTACCACGAGTTGGAGTTCTATCTGGTGGAATTTGATCACCAAGATTCTGAGTCTCTTATTTATTTAGAAGCTGACCAAATAGGATGTGGAATAAAATCAATTTAATTGAAGCAATATGGAACTTTAAAACTAATCCTAAAATCTACCAAATAAACAACTACTTATTCTAAAAGGTATGAAGAGAGGCAGGATAGGACCATTATTTACAAAAGCAGTTTGCATTTCCTTGAAAACATAGCATTTGTGAGTTGAATGTTGGATTTTGT
The DNA here is from genome assembly GCA_016808115.1 of Tetrastigma voinierianum. Classification (NCBI taxonomy): domain Eukaryota; kingdom Viridiplantae; phylum Streptophyta; class Magnoliopsida; order Vitales; family Vitaceae; genus Tetrastigma; species Tetrastigma voinierianum. The sequence continues at coordinate 5,837 of JAEQBH010005104.1, forward strand.
CCAAACAATGTAGTATAGCTTAGTTTCTCCATACACCACATACATTTTCACTAGTGAGATCATGTTCCTTTCATATGCATGAGTCTAATCAGTTACTTGTAGAGTATAATCATCTTTCTATGATGGATATTTTCCTTTTCAATACTTCATACACCCCGAGTCACTTGGGAATTTGAAGAATTTTTGCCCCTATAGACAGGGTAATGCAAGCCTTCTCCAATGTAATTGATACCTTAGCCATCAAATCTAATAAAGTTCTCTCTCTCCTTGATTAGATCTATGCTAACACGGGATCGAGGTCATTCTATCAATTTGAGGTGAGACCTCTAAACATTAAACTAATACATCATCTAATTATCCTCACACCATGAGTAAATTAGTGATCTATCAAAATAATCTTTTAGAGTTCATTAGTTCCATAATATTAGTCTAACATACCCCAAGTTTTCTCTTTGCTCTCGAATCTCCGTCTCTGTGTGCTCGGAGGGGGCCTCCACAGAAATCGGACCAAGGATCTGACTTATTTTGGGTATAAGCTACTAATATTCTAAACAGTTAATTATATGAACAATACCAATTATATAAATTTAGTATTCAAACCCATAAAATAATTGAAAATCTGCAAATCTAAATGTTCAACAATTAATCCCCACCCCTAGAGGGTGTTTAATGTTCCTTTAATGGATTCCTATCATTACCAATCAAACAAAAAGTAAGAAAATGAAGAAAGAAATCAAGAGACAAGGAGTGAGAGAAAAATCCAGATTTTAGTTTCAATCTTTGTCTGAACAGTAATGAAATATGAATCTCTGATGTATAGCACCGAAATCTCTTCAATACAAAAAAAATTTTTCTCTAAAACTACTCTAAGATCTACTAAAAATCAAAATATGTGGTAAAACTAAAAAATGGGCAGTTTAGAAGAAACCCCATGAGAGGTTCTCCCACCTTCCGTTGCCTTAAAAGCTAAAAGCGAGTATTTATAGTCGCAAGGTGAAATGGGCTTGAAAGCAGTCAACGGTAATATTTTAGAGCTTAAAAAAAAAAAAGGCTAGCGTTTTTATCTTGGCTACGTAGCGACAAAATCTGGTTTTACTTGGCAGAGTTTGTTGCTAACTATATTGCTTAGCAAAAATTTGGGTTTTTCGTGACAGAGTTTGTTGCTAACAATCGCAACAAAATCTGGGTTTTGTCGACAGGTTTGTTACTAGCTGTTTGCGACAAATCTGGGTTTGTCGCAAAGAAAGCTTGTCTGTTGGCTTTGTCGTGACAAAATATGGTTTTGTCACAACAAAGCTTTGTCACTGGCTTTGTCGCAACAAAATATGGTTTTGTTGCGACAAAGCTTTGTCACTGGCTTTGTCGCAACAAAATCTTCTAAGGGACTTGTTTTCTTCTCCAACTTGTTGATGACATAACTTCTTCGTTTGAACTCAGATTTGGGTGTGTGAGGTGTCCTTGGAAAGATCTTTGAATGAAGAATACATCTATATGGGAATTTGAACAATTTGATGTTCCATATGGTACAGAAAAAATTCATCTTCCCGGTGGCACGCTGTGAGACACCCGGTTGACTCTTCTTTTGTATATATATCGCTCATTTCTTGCCAAATCACTTTCTTTTCATCAATAATCCTACAAAACCAAATTTGGAGGAAATGTTATGAGTTTTATTTGAATATGGATATAACATGTGAAATGAACTCAAAACATAGATGAGTTTTACCTCGAGAGAAGGCCCCTTTACGGTAGTCAGTGATGGATAAAGGCGCACATACTCTGATCTCGGTGCGGAAAGATCGAATACTTCCCCTGGAACTCGGCCTATCTAAGAAGAGGGGAAAGGAAGCGGAAGGGAGGAGAAAAATAGCTCTAGTAGTATCGTTTTACTTTATGCATTAGAATAGGCCACACAGTTAACGAGGAAACGGAATAAAAGATCGTGTCTTCTCTTCAACTCTCCTGATCTTATACCGAACTTCTCCAAAAAGGCCACTTGCTTAAGGCAGCTTGCCCTCAATGACCTAAGGCCTTGGGTAAGTCTCCAAAGAGGCCACTCGCCTAAGACAGCTAGCCCTCGATGACCCTATGCCTTGGCCACTTACGCCTCCGAAGAGGCCACTAGCCTAAGCGATTAGCCATGATGGCCACAAGCCTTGAGGCGGCTTACCTACTCAAGGGCCATTGGCCAAAGGCAACTAGGCATGGTAGCTTACACCTTCTCGAGAGACCCGCGGTCGAAACTAGCCCTCCAGTGGCCACATGCTCGGGTGGCTGCGCCTTCTCTAAAGGGCCAGCCTAAGGCAAACTAGTCCTCGCTAGCCCAAGGCCTCGAGCAGCTAACTCCTTCTCCAAAGGGGCCATTGGCTTAATGCAACTTGCCCTAGATGGACCCTAAGGGCTTGGGTAGCTTACGCCTTCTCTAGCACCAACCGGCCTTATGCGGCCTTCCAACCGCCAGTAAGCTGAGCGCAGAGCGGCTTACCTCCCGAATGCCTGAGCCTAAGGTGTCGGTTCCAAACATGCTTAATAATCTTGAAGCGACTCACCATACAGATTCAAACATAAATTGGGCCCGAAAGAAAGAACAGTGAAGCGAGGTCAGATCTCTATTCATAAAGAAATTGAACATTTCATTCGAAAATTGTGTGTTCAATCCTAGGCACAACCCTCCGGTAGTAGGTACAGTACATGTCAAGGGAGGGGTAGTGATTGCAGAATGTCAATAATTGGGCCCATGAGAGGGTTCAAAAGTGCAACTCCCTTTGAGACCGCGCCTAATCCCCCTTTGCCTTTAGTAGAAGCTTGTCCTCGTACCTCTCCAACTCAACTCGACTCAAACACTTCCTCTACGGGAATGTCGGGCATCGATGCTTCACCCAAACCTCCCATGTGTTCTTCCGCTTATTCTTCCTTGGCCTTTGAGTACCCTAGCTAATACCACCCTTGCCTTGAGCGTAGTATGAATCTCTTGGCTGACATAGCATTATGGGTCTCTTGCAGCTCCTTGGCGACCCTATCCTTCTCGGCCTCGCAAAAAGCATCCTTACTCTCCATCTCTTGCTTTGGTGAATGCTCCCAGAGATTTAGGACACTGACAGCACCTACGTCTCAACGGGCCGACCTCAAACTTCTTTATCTTCTTAGCTTCGACAACCCAATTACCAGTTATTTAACCAGCGTAGACCACTGCACCTTGGCCTTCTCTAGCTAAGCTTAGGCACCTAAGACTCCACTTGGACATGGTTGTACAATGTTCGAGCACTTTTGCACATGACAGAGAATTGACTAAGCTAGTGTTGTCGGTTGACACAATACCTCGCCATATAAACACCGAAAACACCTATCTACGTGCAAAATGAAACAAGGCAGTAAACATAAGACTAAAAAAAAAAAAAATGAAGTAGGCACTTACGACAACAACAACTTTGAAAGGAGTAGCATCCTTCATCAGGTCTTGCGCCTTCTACATCACCTCCCCACTAAATAAGTATCCCAAGGAGGAGAATGCCCTTTCGTTAAGGACCTCCAAGGGAATCTCCTCATACATGGACAGGTAGAATAAGAGGCCTTCGAGAGATGGTGGGGGCCTTGACTTATCGAGGAGGCTTCGATGATATCTGAAACCTTTCCCTTCCCCTTGGCCACAATGGCCTCTTTTGTTGCGGCCATACTCTTGAAGCTCAGGCTGGGGCACCACGCGCGGTGGTCCGAGATCCCGAGCCTCGATTGACCGTAGGATCTCTCGCCCACTAGGACACCATTTCATCTAGTGGGGTTTGACTCCCTCACTCTCCTCCGTAGTTGAGATACGAATTCGTGCTCGAGTTCCGCTTCCCTTGGCCTCTTGGCATTAGGAGGCTGTTGACCAATTTTTATATACAAATTTACGACACTATTACCAAAGGAGTATTTCTAATCCCCGACAACGACGCCAAAAACTTATTGACCAATTTTCATATACAAATTTATGACACTATTACCAAAGAAGTATTATCTAATCCCCGGCAACGGCGTCAAAAACTTGTTGGTACCAAATGATGTATATATGAAAATATGGCGAGTAGATATGGTAAATACTTTCAGAGGTGATTAAAAACAAAAATAGAGTACTCAAAAACATAAATGAAACGTATTACCAACACTCAACCCATTTCCTTGAAATTGCAGGTCATGTCCACCACCTACGAAAGTAACAAGTGGACTCTAAAAGTCGAATATTATGCCCACACGAGTTGGGGTTTTCTCTAATTGGAATTTGATCACCCGATTACAAGGGTTCTTCACTATTTAGCGACCAAATAGGATGTGGAATAAATCAATTTAATTAGAGCTTAAATACTGATTTAAAGCTAATCCTAAAATCTACCAAATAAAACCTACTTAATTCTAAGAATTATGAAGAGATGCTGCATGGATGGGGATAATTATTTGCAAAAAGCAGTTTGCATTTCATGAAAGCATAATATTTATGAGTTGAATGTTGGATTTGTCCAAGAGCAATGTAGTATAGCTTGGATTTCTCCATACACCATACATTTCACTAATTTGAGATCATGTTCCTTTCAGAGACATGAGTCTAATTAAGATTACTTTGTAAATACGGCCCTCTTTAAGATTTGATTGTTTTTCTTTCCAATACTTCACATTATTCTTGGGCAGAGAATTATTCACATGGTAGGATTGCTCTGAAAACACCAATCTAATTGACATCTCAATAACTAAATCTAATAGAATTTTCTATCTCATTGATTAAGTCATTTGCTAACACGGGATCAAGATCATTCTATCAATTTAAGTGAGACCTCACAAGCATTAAGCGGAAATCTGTCGTCTAATTAATCCTCACATCATGAGTAAATTAGTGATCTATCAAAGTAATCTTTTAGAGTTCATTAGTTCCATAATATTAGTCTAACATACCCCAAAGCTACTGCTCTTTATAGAATCTCATGTCTATGTCACTCAAAGGCCTCTTTGAAAGTCAGAGCAAAGATACAGCTCTTTTTTGGGTAAAAGCTACTAATATTTCAAACAGTTAATTATATGAACAGTACCAATTATATAAATTCAGTTTTCAAACCCACAAAATAACTGAGAAACTGCAAATTTGAATGTTCAACAATTAATCCCCACCTCTAGAGGGTGTTTAATGTTCCATTACTTGAATTCCAATCATCGCGATCAAGCAATGAAAATGAAGAAAGAAATCAAGAACCAATGGTAGGAGAAAAAAAATCAAAGATTTTAGCTTCAATATGTTTTAATGAAATCTGAATCTCTGTTGCTTGCTTACAGGAAATCTCTTCAATAAGAAATAAAAATCTTCTCAGCTTCTCTAAGATCTAATAAAAATAAAAATATGTTGAAACCCAAAGAAAAATGGGCGATTTAGAGAGAGAAACTTATGAGGTGTTCTCCCACCTTCTTGTTGCCCTAAAAACCTAAGAAATTAGTATTTATAGTCCTAGGATGAAATGAGCTTGAAAACAAGCCAAAATATCCATTTTCAGCCTTTTGGTTTTCAGCGTTTTGTTGCGACCGCAGTTTTTAATCGCGACACGGTTTTTACGATTGCGGCGAGTTTTCTCTATTGTGACAAAGTTTGCTATGTTGCAATAGAAAACTTGGTCGCGATAGAGTTTCTTTGTTGCAACAGAAAACTTTGTCACGATAGAGTTTGCTCTGTTGCAATAGAAAACTTGGTCGTTTTTCTCTGTACAACGAGAAAACTTCTCGCGACATAGTTTTTAATACGTAACATAGTTTTCTTTGTCCATTTTGTCGGGACCATAACTTCTTCATTTTAACTAGGATTTGGGCGTGTGAGGTATCGTTGGAAAGCACTTTGAATGTAGAATGTAATCATGAGTATATTTGAACCATTTGATGCTCTAGATGATACATAAAATTTATCTTCTCAATGACGCAATGTGAGACATTCGGTTAACTCTCTTTTTGGAAACATTTTGCATTATTTCTTACTAAATCACTTGATTTCCATCAAAAATCCTGCAAAACCATGTTTAGAGGAAATGTTATGAGTTTTACATGAATATGGATATAAAATGTTCAAAATCAAAACTTGTGAAATGAACTTCCAAAACATAAATGATTTTTAAACTCAGATCGGAGGCGACGTCGGGTTAATTCGAGGGCATGATAGGAATCGAAGGCCAAGTATTCTTCAAACATCTCCTCGTGAGGTTCTTGATGCACACGAACAAAGTTGGCACTGCACCCATTTCCCTTGCTTTCTAGGGCATTGGCTGGTATCAGAAAGTTTATTCTCGGGACGTCTTGAGGAGCAGAACTCCTTAAGTTAGTCGGTGGCCTCCACATATGTTCTTGAAGCCGACAGAGTTTGAGTACGTCTCCCGAAGTAAGGCAACTTAGAACCCACACTAAAAGGTCGAACTGAGCCAAGGAGAGATCATCCACTAAGGCATTTGGAACGCGTAGAATGCCAAATGGCGGACTCTAGTAGTATAAATTGATTAGGTTATGACCTAAAAAGACATGTACAATTCTTTCCACAATTAGAGAGAAATAAAAATTATTTAGGAAGTTGGCCTTAATTTCACCTGTGTGAGATCCGGAAAATAAATTCTGAGTCACAAATATTTTTGGAAAGAAGTATACTATTAGGGTATTAATTTAAGAATATATGTACATACATTAACAAGAATCTGATTTACATGGTTCACTTCACCTTCTAAAAGAAATAATTGTGGTTCCCTACAAAAAGTACACACCTAAAAGTAAAACCCAAAAATACTCATTAATCCAGTTGGCATTAAAAATTTTGAAAAAACAATTTGTCGATTCCTCTTCTCTTCCCTCATTCTTGTTATGTGAAGATCCCATTGGTGGTTGTGTTCTCCATTGAAGCATTCTTACATCAACAAGTAGCTAGCCATTATGAATATCTACTTCCATTCATCCACCATTTGTGTAATCCTAACTACATGAAAGTATCTTAATCATTTCAAAACCTAATTCGATCTCTTTAGGTTGTTCTTCCTTGAATTGTTAATCACTGGTTTAAATGAATACTATTTTATTTGTGTTTTTTATTAGGTTTGTGGACTCATTTTGATTTCGTTTTTTTGTTTAATCTCATTTTGGTGAAATTTCGGCATATGTACTACCATAACAGTCAATGTACTATTGTAAGTAATCAGTGTCTACCATACCTAGTTTATCTAAAAGACATCATATTAAGCCACTATGTATTTGTGAGGTGTTGTTTATTGCATTGTGCATAGTATGATTGAAATATTTAAATTTGAACCATCAAAATCAATTTTAACTTGTTTTAGCATATAGACTACCATAACTAGTGAATTTTCTGTAACTAATCAATGCTACTATAAGTAGTAGATGGCACACCATAACACCCTCATCCAAAGCCCTCACCACATTTAATCTCACGCTAATCTTGTTAATTGATGTTTTTATGGCAAATGTATAATATGATTGCAATAGCCCAAAATTTAACCATTAAAATCAATTTTAACACTTTTTTAGCATATGTACTACCATAAGTAGTTCATGTACTATGGTTGTGACAAAGATGAAGGAGACAGTTGAAGCTTTCAATGGAAAGACAATTAAGGATGTAAAACAGATTGATTCCATGGATGAAGTAAATTCCGATTTTTCTTGGTGAGATGACTTATGTTTCTTTTCCTACACCTCGACACACTTCAATGATGCGAGACAAGACACGAGGATCACGAGGTGCTATCATTTGGGCCAGATAACCATGAAATCATCAATGAAACGACAACAACAACCATTGCCTATGGTTTGGACAAAGGTGTTTGATCTTGGTGGTGGTAATTTTGATGTCAGTATCTTGACAATTGATAATGGTGTTTTTGGTGGAAGAGGAAGAAGAGAAGGAAGGAAGGAAAAACAAGAGTAGACTGTAAGAGAAAAATGGGAGAAAATGACTCCTTAAATGTCATGTTGCTTTCATTTTCTTCATTTTAGGATTCCAGTTCAGTATTTTATTTTTAGAGATGTAGTGAGTTTTAATTTTTATAAGATTGAATATCTATGAGAATTTTGTTGACTAAGATCAAATACCCTTATTCATACTTATAAATTCTTGGGTGGATGGTGGGGAATGGATTTCACTCTGTTGGCTCCCTGGCTTCTATGGATGAGTAGCAGATTAAATCAACATCAAAATTCAATTTTTGTACTATTCACAAATAGGTATAAACTTTGCTTAAAAAACAATTTTTTATATTTGAATTTTTAAGCAATAATTTAGTTATGAAAACAACTAAATTAGTGTTTCTAAATATTTTTTCAGTGCCTTACTAAAACATGAAAAGACAGTTTTTTTTGCAGCATTTCTACACTTAAATTTTGCCCAAAGATGAAATTGGAATAAAGAATTTGATCCACACAAAATTTCATGAAACCATATGTTCAAAAAATTGTTTTCTTTATGATTATATTTTCTCTTTAATTATGTATAATGTATCTTTCAGTATGTGCCATTTATCATTTAAAACAAGAATCAATTCTATATGAAAGCATTAACAAAAATAAACATATGAATGTGATGTTAACTAGATGAACAACAATGGAAAGAACATAAAACCTTATGAAATTTACCATAGAAAATGAAAAGGTTAGTATGTGAAAGGGTTATACATAAAGCATGTGCATCATGAGACCTATCGGAAGGTTGCATTAGTTGGTGGGGTAACTTAAAACATGGCCCCAAAACTCATATTCGGCTTTGCATCCAAGGCCAGTTCAATTCACATAGTTCAAAAGGGGATGCGCTGCCTTTGCATTGGTGTCTTCTACATTTTGCTTCTGAAGAATTGATGATAACTTCTACATCACATACACAGCAACAAGATCACATCATGGTTGTCTATTTCTTTGAAAGGACATGTAATAATGATTAATAATATAACATGCAAAATAGCAAATCAGTGTCTAAAATTGTTATTTTTTTTTTTATATATGAAATTATTTTAGTCCTGATGCTAACATTACCATATTAATTAACAATCAAATATGAAGTTAAATGGTAAGGTTTTTGGATAGTGTTATGATAGTACATTCACTGTTACCCAATACATTAAACCTAAGTTATAAGTAGTATTGACTAGTTATAGTAATATATTAACTACTTATGGTAATGGTTAAATTTTGAGCTATTTCAATCATCTTGAACATTTACCATCGAACAACGATTAACAAATATCTGAAAGCTTAAATGGTGAGGTTTTTAGAAACATGTTATGGTAATACATTCACTAATTACAAAAATATATTCATTGTTATTGTAGTACATATGCTGAAACTTCACCAAATGAGATCAAAACAAAAAGGAAAATCAAAATGAGTCCACGGACTTAATCATAAACACAAATAACAACACTAATCATCTAACCTTTAGCCCTTGTTGTGCAAGGAAGAACAACCTAAAGAGATTGGAAATGGGTTTGGAAAGATTAAGCCGTTTACGCTTAATTAGGGTTTAAAGATCCCAAATGAATGGAAGTGGGATGTGGATGGCTGACTACTTGTTGTGAGAGGGAGATAAAATTCTTGTCGGAAACCTGACCACCCAACGGAATCTTCACCACGACGAAGGGATGGAGAAAGAGCGAAGCGTTTTTTTTTTTAAATTCTAACTTGATTAATGAAGGGTATTTTCGATTTTTACTTTTGCTTATTATTACTTGTGCATAATCACAAATTATTTTTATGGGAATTGCTTTGAACCGTATGTAAGTTCGATTCTTGATGATGCATATCTGATTATTTTGAAGTGGTAGCTTGATACATACTTTCTTATTTTAAGGGGATCATTGTGATACCATGCTTAGACAATTTATCTGAAACTTGAAAGGTCATAGACTCGATTCGATATAAGCAATTTTTTTTCCAAAAATTTCAAGGGAATTTTTATGCCCTCTAAATTATGAGGGAAACCTCTAGAAGGAAAGACCAAAAAAATCCACGGTAATAAAAGAGGTTACATTTCTATCCTTTATGGGAGAACATCAAAATTAACAAAAAGAATCAAAGGGCATTGTGTTTAAATGCAATGAACAAACCATAATAAGGAAAATAGGAATTTGGTTTCTCATATATTTGAGCATATAATAAGCATAAAAATAAAGTAAACATACTATTGGAACAATAAAGCCACTTTTAAGCCAAAAGCCTCTCATCTTCTCTCTGCCTCTTGGATCTTGCTTCTTCTCTATTATGTTTTCTCTTAACCACTCCTATATCTTCTCTCTCATCCCACCTGTGACCTGCTACGAAAAACCAAACGGTGGCGAATTTCCATCTGAGGTATGTCACAAATCATGTTTAATGACGGATTTGTGACGGAATTTTCGTCGTCACAATATTGGTAGTCACTAAATTTTGTGATGGAAAAAAATTCAGTCACAAAATTTTGTGATAGATTTTTGATGAAAATCCGTCGAAAAGTGTGAAAATAGTTTCAGATCTACAAAAAAATTCGGTGTTAATGGAAGGTGTTTTGTCACAAAATTGTAATGGATTTTTGTATATTCCATCCACAATTTTGTGGCCAGTTTTGTTACTATTCCGTCACAATTTTGTGATAGATTTTGTCACTATTAGTCACAATTTTGTGAGAATTATAAATCATTGTGACTATGTCTGTCACAATTTTGTGAAATGATTTCGTCCTGAAATTTGCATCATACAGGAAGTTATTTCCACAAATTGTGAATAGTGACAAAAATCCATCACAAAATTGTGACGAAATAATGAAAAAAAATCCATCACAAAATTGTGACAGATTAGTGATAGAAATCCGTCACAAAATTGTGACGGATTAGTGACAAAAATCCGTCATAATTTTGTGATAGATTAGTGATATAAATCTTTTACAATTTTGTGACAGATTAGTAACAAAAATCTGTCACTAACGTTTTGTGACTATTCCGTCACTATTATTTTTGTCATATTGTTATATTTTATATAATTTTTATAAATTAAATGTTATTTTAATTAGAATATATTTTGATACATTTTAATAAGTAGAAGAAAATTAAAATTGTAATTAAAAATGTCTTTCATATGCTAAAACATTAAGCAGGTATACATAAAAAATAAAAATAAAAAGTTATATAAGTGAAACATAACTAATAATAAACATTTATGTTTTACATCCAACATTAAAAGAGAAGTCATCACCAGGATTTAAAATACGAAGATCACGATCCATTAAATTGTTGACTAGATTGCATATGCTCCATGAAATGCCTCATCTGCTCTTGCATCTCATGAAAACTCTCTCTTTCAGCAGTTAACTCAGCAATTGCTCTATCCATCTCTGCTTTCTTATCTACGAGCTCCTGCTGCACAATCTCTCTAACTCGAGCTGCAGATGCTGATGAGTGTGAGCTCCCGGTACTCTGATAGGAGGAAGGATAGATAGATGCAACCCGTAAGCCAAGACAAACGCTTGCGGTCTCATCTTCTCTCCACTGACCTCAAAATAAAAATTAATCATCAACTTGTGAGTTTATGAACCATCATCTAAAGGCTGAGAATTAGAAGACACCAACTCCTCCATGCGATCCTAAATTAAAAAAATTGTTCACGTTATTATTAAAATTTATGATTTAACAATTATTAAATAACTTTAAAATTACTAAATAATAAAAGATGAACCTACATTCACTTGCTTTGACTTGGCATCCACAAATGTTCCATCTTTTTTCATGTGCACTTTCTTGAATAACTCTGACTATTGAGTCCGACGTTGCAACTCTTCGGTCTTCAAAGCACAATAAGTTAAGTAGTACATGTTTACAAAATTAAAATTGAAAAAAAAATCTAAAATAAAAATTGAGCACTAAATAATTAATAATTTACCATTTTTAAAGATGTTCCACTGTAGATGAGGAATCCACATGTATGCTTAGTCATCTTTGGTACCGAGACCACCGATCCTTGACGATTAATTTTAGATTTACAAGCTCTCTTTCCATTGCGGTGTTCGATGTTGTTACTTGATTATCCTAAATTTCTTGGGTCCACCACAGTAGGATTGTATTCTTGAGATGCCTCCCAGGCTATGGACATGTTTGGTGTCTTCTTGTTTTAACATTTTACCTGCTTAGCTCTTAATAGCTCTTTACATCCATTAAGATTCCCAAGTGTACCTCTTGCAATACAAAATAATTATAAAACTGAAATAAGAATATTTTTATTTGTCAAATATAACAATAGAAATTAATAATTATGAAATCCTTATTAAATTTATTTTTATTCACACAAAAATTCACTAAATATTTTAACCTTAAACTCCTCCCAATAAAAGTATTTAATATCTCTTGAGAGATGCTTCCTACTATACGCAGTTGCTTCTTGTCTTTCACAAATTTTTCCAAGCATGTAAGTAGATACTGCTTGACCTGGAGGAAATAAAGGGCTACTACGAGGAACTTGATTTGAAAAAATAATATTTAAAGCATAAAAATAAATAGGAAACCAATCCTTAATGATACAAATATCATAAACACACAAACTTAGAAAGGAAACAACAATGTCTCATACACACACAACAAACACCCACAATATTACATAAGATAAAATTATATAGAAAAATTATTTACTTATTTGCTTAAACTCACAATCAATAATTAAAAACTGTTTCATCAGTAGATGATCTTTGCGAGAAGAAGCGTAGCGTAATCTACGTCTTTGGAGATAGTGATTGGTGGGGTGAGGACATCCTCACCATGTGCACACACGAATTAATTAGTCTCTTGCTCATAGCTATAAAAAATATATGGTGAATATACTTAAAATTTAAGTAAAAAATATTAACACAGTTTTACATTAATTATAACATTAAATAGTAAATTACATATATATTGTTTGAAAAATTACAACAAAATATGAATCGATTATTTAGATAATCGTAATCTGTATCAAATTCTTGGTCTCCCTCAATATCTTCATCATCATCATCATCATCAAATTCTTGCTCTACATCGGTGTCTTCATCATCATCATCATCAAATTCTTGTTCTACATTGATGTCTTCACCAGCTTCAATTTGCAAGGCCAATTCAGCATTTTTCTCAATTTCAATATTATCCATGTAAACAAATGAACCATTTTCTCCAGTTTTGAATTGATGTCTGTCATCTAGTGTCACATCAATTTTCCATGTTGATCGCTAACATCCTCTTGAAATGCCATCATATGGTGAGCATACATTTGACTTTGGTACCTCCACAATTCCCCTTGCTTTTATTTTGCAAACAGCTAACCAATCATTCACATTTATCTTCAAACTAGGATAAGATGCAAAATACACTTGCGCAGCTTGCACAACAAGAATAAATGGTTCATATTTATTGAATACTCTTCCACTCTTGACATCTGAGTTTATGCTTGTGGGTGAATTCTTGTACCGATTCGAATTGGATCAAACCATGAACTACTTGAATAGTATAATTCTCTTTATTGGTGACGAGGGGTACTCTAACTCCAAAATTTCTTTGCAATTGACCATAGTACTCCTATGACTCTTTACTATGCTTCAAACCTTTTATGCACACTCCACTTTTTATTACTCCACTATTTGAACCACGTTCCTTTGTGTGGAACTTATATCCATTAACATAATACCCTGAAAATGATTTCACCTTGTGAAACCCCGAGAAAATCCAATTTTCTCAAAAAGGGCAAAATCATGAATTTAAAAATCCGGTATTCTCTGAATCAAAATGATGAAAGCAGTTTCATAGTTAGAATTCATGAGAAATCTAGCTAGCAGTGGACCAGAGGCGTCGGAGTTCCCAGCATGTTTCGAGACGTGCGTATCGGGTGTCGTGGAATGACATCGCGGCGTGGCGAAAGTCACATATAACATGTACCCATGGCATGTTGTATGAGTAAGAGAAATCGTGAAACGGAAGTGAGATAGTGCAATGTCAAAAATCAAGCTTGGGGACATGGTGGCATTATGGAAATTGTTTAAATGATAGCCAGACAAAACATGCATGTAGTGTCGTCTCCTACAAATGAATTGAGACCAAAGCGTGGGAAACAGAAAAAGAATCTGATAAGTGAGTTTGAGTTTAGAGAGAGTAGCAACTTCTCTCTAGATTTCTAGCAAATCCGACCGTCAAAATCCTTCGGGCCAAGAAGGAAAGTTGCTCTACGCGGAGGCCTGGCGTGGACTCCGGTTTTAAGTTTACGTCAGAGCTCCGAGAGGTAAGTTTATCCTACTTGGGTTTACACTTTATTTAAGTGTTTTATAATGTTCGATTTGGATTGAAGCCTTGAGCGACCGTTTGATCGGTCCCAAAACAGGATGAATTGTTTTGAATTTATGGAACCCAAAATTCTGATCCGTATTTTGCTCACGGACTGTTTGAGTAACTAATTGTGTAATTTATGCCATGTGGATTGTGTTGTGATGTGCATAGGGCCGGAAATGGCCGTGAATTTGGGTTGAAAAGTGAGCCAGATGATTAATTGATTTGCCGGGGAGCAGTAGCTTAGGGGTTTCACTGTTCATAGGAATAGTGTTCATAAAATATTTTTGTGAAATAATGTGTTTGGTTGAGTAATTCAAGTTGAATTGCTCGTGTTTAATAATTAGCCCAAGTGAGCTAATTTTTGGTGTAATGAATTGTGAAATTACATGACATGTTTGTGTGATTTAAATTATGTGAATATATTCATGATTATATATTTGCATGCATTTACTTATAATTATATTGGGAATTGACATCATGCATTCCATATGCATGGGGCACCTAGACGATAGGAGTAGGTGCATAGAGATGGTTCATTGAGAGAGTGGTTTTGGAGGGTTGACTAGCCAATAATAAATATCGGGTCGGTCCATTACTTATCGGAGGTAGTCCATATAAAATATCAATTGTTGGAGTGGGCTTGATTGATATATCTCGGAGGGTAGTCTACTAAATATAACATCGGTCGGTCCTACTTATATCGGGTAGTCCACAAATAAAAACAAATATCTTTGTTGAAAATAATGTTTCCTCATCGTGAAGCCCAGGCAAGTGTGAAGTCGGGAGGACTCGGGGTATGAGTTGTTCGGGTAGACATTAGTAGGATCATGCATTTACTTGAATGTGTGTTTTCTTTGGGTATCATATACACTTAGGTGGAGAGTAGCCCATTTAGGGTGATTCCACTGCGAGCATTAGCTCACCTTGTCGAGGATATCATTTTGGTGCGGGGGAATGTACGAGGAATGAAAAGCGTGAGTTTGAGAAGAAACGGGTTGGCTTTGGTTTATTATGTATACATGTATTATAATGTTTTTCATTTTAATATATGTTTGTATAAGTAATTCTTAACTCTTGAAACTATTGTATATAGTTAGGAATTATTAGGATGAGTATTGGTTTGTGGGCCCAGTGAATTCGTTTTACTCATGGATTATTATATTGGATTGTTAGACAGGTTATGTCAGTTATGTATCCCTGGTAGAGCTCATTACAAAGGAGACTGCACTTGATTTTAAATGAAATGTCGGGTCCTTTCGACGTTCCGCAGTGGTCAGCGGGTTGACGGGTAGTCAACGGACCCGGATTTGGGGCGTTACAGCTTGGTATCAGAGCTAAGGTAAACGATTACCTTGGGAGCTCGGTGGGTGTAGTCATAAGTTTAGTCCTGATACCAGCTTCACAGTCTTGTATCAGAGCCTAGGTTTATAAATACCTAGAGCTTAGTGTTGATAAGTTAGGTATACGATTACCTAGGGCTTGAGGGACTTGGGTCTAGGCCACGGGTCTTAGAATGTGAAACTTAGGTATGTGAAAACCTAGGGATTGAGGAACTTGGGCTTAGGCCATAGTCTTTTAGGTGTAAGAACATCACCACTAGGTGTGGTTCGATGTTAAGTTTAGGTATGAGATTACCTAGGAAATCACGGGACAAAATTAGGACACTACATGCATGTGTTTGGTGTGTTTTGTGTGATTCGATGCATGGTTGTGTGAAAAATGTGCATAACATGGTTTTTATGTGTTGAGATTGTTTATGTGTGCTTAGTGGTTAGCACATTGATGTGTTAGAAAATATCTTGAGTGTTAATTGAGTAAGGAAAGAAGAAAATAAGAAATAAATTTTATTAAATTTATTTGGGTTTTTTGAATTAATGAAATAAAATTTTAATAAATTTGTTGGTTAGTGTTAGACGAAGGTGTTGAGAAATTTTTGGATCGAGGTTTTGGATGTTCCAGGATATAGGTGCAATTGAAAAAAAAATCAAATAAAATAAACTTTACTAGGAATTTTGTTGCAGTGTACTTGAGAATAATGAAAAAATAATTTAGCGAAGCAGTTTTGTCTCCGATAACAAAAAATGTGAAAAAAAATGTATACTTATGTTTTTGGGTATTTTCAATAGCATGTGAAAAAAAAAATGTATATGTACTTTTTGGGCATTTCGATAGTTGAAATAAATGAAAAAAAGAAGATGAAAAAGCGAAAAAAAATTTGGTGCGAGAAATTTGGAATGGGCTATTGCTTGATTGTATTCGCGAAAAGAGTTTTGTGTGCAATACAATTCCGATTAATATTACAAGTGGGAAGGCTTGAGTGGCTGTTGAAAATTGTATTGCAATACAACTATTGTGCGGTGGAAGTGGTTGGCACAAGGGAGATGTTGTCACAATACAAAAAGTGTATTGTGGCTGAAATTCTTGAGAAATTGTATTGCAAGACATGAATTTGTATTACAACGTGGAGTTGGTTGCTAAATAGATGTTGCAGCTCTGAGGGATTGTATTGTGACAAAAGAGCAAGGGTTGGCTGCTGGAGGAATTGTATTGCAATAGGAGGCTTGGTGGGCTGGATTGTATTGTAGGACACCAAGGTGTATTGCAATATAGAGCCAGTATTAGGCTGGAATAAATTGTACAATACTAGAGGTGTGCGGAGTGGAAGAATTGTATTGCAATACCCCATGTGTATTGACTTGAAGGGCTGTTTTTTTGTATTGCAGTACACATGGTGTAATGTGGCTAGGAAAGGAACTTAAGAGTGAGATTATGTACAACTTAGGTCGTTCTGATGTCTGTGAATAATGTCGATAAACGGTATCGATGAATATTATCGATGAAACGATGATGTCGGTCAACGGTCAAGCGTGAGCAGTGAATTTTAAAGAAAAAAAAAAATTTTTGAAAAATAAAGTAAAATAAAATGAGGCAAATTAAAAAATAAAATCGGAAATTTTTAAAAATAAAATTTTGTTGATATATGATTTAATATATTGGATAAATGGTCTTGCATTACTTATGAATGCGGGGACTTGAAATATATGATTACGTGTATGAATAGTATCTTGAAATTTGCATTGCATCCTTTGAGATACGTAATTAATGTTATATTTTTTTATTACGTGATTTTGTGTTTCAAATTAGTGAAATGACATATACAACGGTGTGATGGATAAAGAGTATATGCATGGTGTAATGCGTATGGAAAAAGGGTAAATGCTAAGGTTAGGAACTATGACCTTAGAGATTTGGATAATGAAATGAACAGGGTACGTTTCTACTCTTGCAATTATTGACTAGAGTTACGTTTGAATTGGATGCATCATGTTCATTCGTGTCGTCTTGTGTGATAGGTTTGGGCATAGAGGTTGAGGCCTTTAGAAAAGCCGGAATATGATGGAAAATTCTTCCCTAGAAAGTAGGGAGAGATTTGATTTTTCTAGAGATTAGAGTTACGCAGCGGAAGCGTGGTGGACCTTAGGGTGGTGACGTATTGGTTGTTAATGTCATTCTTAACATGTATGAGTTGGCTGACCATCGGGTTGTCGATGGTGGGACCTTAGTCGGGTTTATGTACCGATACGGTCTCAGAGTTAGTGAGGTTACATATGCACGTGGTTGGATCGTATGTGTGTATAGAAATTTCGGGATGAAATTCTTTTTAAGGAGGGGAGAATGTGAAACCCCGAGAAAATCCAATTTTATCAAAAAGGGCAAAATAGTAATTTTAGTAAAAATACGAAATTTATTCTCTAGATCTCGGATGATGAAACGGATTTCATCGTTGGAATCGTCTCGCTAAATCTAGCTAGCACGTCAGATTAGGGACTATCGGGTTGGCTTGCGTTTCTGAGCATTGCTTATCGGGTGTGCAAGTAAAATGACATGTGACGTGGCGAAAGTCACTATAACATGTACCCATGTGGCACATGTTGAGTAGAAGAGAAATGATCGAAAGCGGGAAGGCGAATGGTGCCAAATGATAAAAATCCAAACTTAGGGACGCCAGATGACATTATGGAAATTGTTTTAAGCGATAATAAGACAAAACAACATGTAGTGCCGTCTCTGAATGAGAGATTGAGACGAAAACATGGGAAACCGAGAAAAAGAGTCACGTGGGAGTGGAGTTTTGAGTTTTTAAGAGAGTAAGCAACTTCTAGATTTCTAGCAAATTCGGCCGTTAAAATCCTTAGGACCAGAAGGAAAGGCTGCTCTACGCGGAAAGGCCTACACGTGGACTCCGATTTTGGGAGTTTTAAGTCAAGCTCGAGAGTATGAGATTTATCCTACTTAGGTTTTACACACTTTATTTAAGTGTTTTATAATGTTTCGGTTGGATTGAGGCCTTGAATGACCAGTTTGATCGATCGAAACTTGGGACCGGGTGACGTTATGGAACCTAAATTTACAGTCCGTGACTGCTCACGGACTATTTGGGTGGATCAGTGCTAATTATGCCATGGATTGTGTTGTGATGTGCATAGGGCGGGAAATGGCCAGAGTGAAATTCGGGTTATGAGAGTGAGCTTAGGTGATTGGTGATTCTTGGGAGCATTAACGAGGTTTCAACTGTTCATAGGAATAGTGTTCATAAAATATTTTGTGAAATAATGTGTTTGGTTGAGTAATTCAAGTTGGTGCTGTTTGATAATTAGCCCCGAGTGAGCTGTTTTGGTGTAATAATTGTGAAATTACATGACATGTTTGTGTGATTTAAATTATGTGAATATATTCATGATTATATATTTATGTGTTATATAATTATATGGATTGGCATCATGCATTCCATATGCACGGGGCACCCTAGACGATAGAGTGAGTGCATGAGATGGTTCATTGAGAGAGTGGTTTGGGTTGACTAATAATAGCCATCTTAGTCGGTCCATTACTTATATGGAGGGTAGTCCATACAAAATATCAATCGAATTGGAGTCGACCAATTGATATATCTCGGAGGAGTAGTCCACTAAATATAGCTGTCGGTCGGTCCACTATATATCGGGTAGTCCCTGAATAAATAAATATCTTTTGGTGAAAATAATGTTTCTCATAAGTGGCTTAGGCAAGTGAGGAGTGGAGTGAGTTCCGGAGTATGAGTTGTTTAGTGAGCGTTAATTAGGATCGTGCATTTACTTGAATGTGGGTTCTCTTTAGACATTGCCTGCACTTAAGGTGGAGGAGTAGCCCTTTAGGGTGATTCCTCTGATCGCTCATGCAATAGAGGATATCATTTTTGGATGCGAGGGGAGCGTACGAGGAGATGAAAGCTCGTCCTTTAGGCAGGGTTTGAAGAAAACCCGGGTTGTGGCTTTGGTTTTATTATGTACACATGTATTAGAATGTTTTCATTTTAATATATGTTTGTATAAATATTCTTAACTCTTAGAAACTATTGTATATAGTTGAAGTAGGATGAGTATTGGTTTGGCAGGCCCCAGTGGTGGTTTACTCATAGTTGTTATATTGGATTGTTGGGACGGGTTATGTACGGGTTATGTGTCTGGGTGTTTCCACCGTACAAAGGAGACTCTGCCCAATTTTAGTGAGAAATGTCGGGTCACCCAGCACATTCATGAGTGATTCCATGAGTTAGCCAGACAGTCAGCAGTTTAGTTGACGTCACACACCTTATAAAGTAGTCCTTTGCAAGGTCTTTGATCATTTAGTTAGAAGATATTTATAGTTAGCAGGTGTGCCTATATAACAATTATAAGAAATTAATTACTATAGAAATATTTACATATTTTTCATTTTTATATTCTACCAATTAATTACTGCAATTCTCAAAACATAAGTACAAACTTTGTCTCAAGTTAACGTAATTTAAAAATATCAGATTGAAGTACTCAACTACGCACAAAAATTCTATATTCATAAAGTAAATTTTATATTATATTTATGCTTTGCAAAATTTAAAAACAAAATATATGACTTTACTTCATCACAATTTAAAAATATGTACGTGCAAGCTGCATTGTATTCATGTCAGTTCAGCGTCACGAGTTTTGCTTTTCATGATCGACCGACTGTGTTTAAATATGAAAGCATCTCAGAATCTTCTTCCAAATCAAATGCACAACCATATATTAAATTTCAATGTCGTGTATATACGCCGGGTTAATAATGCTAAAATGATGAAACTTCTTGACAGTATGTGCATATTGAACCTTCAACTTTAGCTTTATTCACGATATTATTCTTTAACTTCTGAAGGTACCTAAATAAGAATTTGTTTTAAATTATTACATGGTCTATTTTATTAATATGTATCAACTACATAACTGGTTTTTATTTCATACTCAAATGGATACATCCATCTATATTGCCAAGACCGAAGCAACTCTCTTGGTTCATAAGCTAAATGAATTGGAAGATGTTCCATGGAGTCAAAAAACTTGAAAAGAATTGAAATATCTTTAACTTACACGCCTGATAAGATCTTCTTCAACGTTTCCATATATCTACCGTATGACTATAGCAGGTTCAAATCACAAAAAAATGCTCTTTCTGTCAAAGCATATACATTTTGCAAGCCAGCCAACTCCATAATCTTGATACAGATTAACCTCATAAAAATATGACAATCATGACTCTTCATTCCATACAGATTTATTCCCCTCGTCAACATCTCCCCAAGTTAGAAACATAATCATCTTAGAATTTTAACTTTAGTACTTTAAAGTTGCTCCTTTCTATATTAACTCAATGTAACAAACCTTGGGATATTTGTTTATTTTCATCCTGATGTAACTCGGGCGATGGCAAATTGTTGAAATCTTCTAGACTTTTGCATTATCATGGTTTTCCCTTTAACATTCATCCTTTATTAAAAATATTATCAAAGAATTTTTTTTTCTCAGTATTAACAATCATTATTTAATGAGATTGGTTTCTGATAAGGTAAGTCCAAAGAATTACTAGTTTTCAACCATCCACTTTGATTTTTGGATTCTCGATTTATCTCTTCTCCCAAGTTCGTCACTTTCTTAAGCCGTCATCAATTTCTATTAATTGGATTTGTATATAGGTGGTGCACTTTTTTGAACGCTAGGTCGCCCATAAACCATCTCTTATTCCTTGTATAAATGATCTTTGCGTGGCACAGATGATTGTCAAACCATGACATTTTTTCCTCCTTTTGTATGAAGAAAATGTGTTTTAGATCTTCCATGCAATAAGGACAAGCATCTTTCCCAGTGCCCCCAACGACAACATCGAGATAGCGGGAGAAAATCATGTTGTCCACATAAGAGCAACTTCGCAGTGAAAATTTCTTTTCTTAGAAGCATCATATGTTTCACAACTTCCCATAATTCTTTATTTCGACAATGGTGGTTCTGCGAAAAACATCAACTTGTTTTGGTTTTGGCGGGAACATTGTGATTAAAGCATATATAACTACACCATGTACACATCCAAGGTGGAAAATTGTATAGAGTTAATATTACAGTCCAAGATGAATACTGTGACCCGATTGCCCATATGGTTGGAACCCATTAGTGCACAAACCTATCTCACATTTTGACTTTCGGATGAAAATGATGGATGAGTCAGTGAAAATGCTTCCAAACGGGAGAGTTTGAGCGATGGCGCGCTGTCTGACCATCCTCATGTAGTTGCTCTGCATGCCACCTCATATGCCCGCTGATTATTCAGTCTATACAATCTCGTAGACGAGGGAGTTATATCAGGAAAATAGTACATTTTTCATGCCTCTGAACATTTTTCTTATGCTTGGAAGATCATGCTTTTGTCTCATGAGGATGAACAAATCACTTGCAACAACTAAATGCATTATCTTCACCACGAGTATAGCATCTGATTATTCTCCTGTGATCGATCTTAAGGCGCTTAAACCAGACCTCACTAACTTCTTTTGTGCTATAAAGTTATCTGTCATTAGATTGTAGTGGAAAATAATTCTTTCATCAATGTGCAAATTTCATCATAGCACCTTTCGAGAGATAGCGTTCGGCCTTAATATTCAACAATGCGAGACCTTTGCAGGATAATTGAGAATGGCCATAAAAGGGTTCCATTCCACCTCTTGCTTTGACTAGCTTTGAGCATAAAAGATGCTTGTGTTGTGGGATTAGGGCTCTCTTCTACTTCAATCATTATTAAGAGGGACTGTAGCATGTGGCTGAATTTTCGGGGTCATTTTTTTTTTTTTCATATGAGGATTCGATCTCTTTTACATACCCAAATATGAAACTATATTGTTCTAATATATTTTACCAAAGGAAAATCTTGATCGAGGCCACAACTGACCTCCTTGCCCACGGCCTCGAGGGCAGGTCTTCTTGTGTACTGAAAAGGGGTCCCAGCAGGGAGTGAGGCAGCTTCGATAGTAGTAATCTCCTACAAGGGTTACTCCTCCTAAAGTGCACATTGTGTTGCGAAGAAACCATTCTGATAGATGCCTACATGGATAATAATGCATCAGTGTCTCATGCACTATCAAAGTTACTCGCAGGCTCCCTCACCTACCTAGGGCGGGTGATACCAACCGTCATTGTTCCACCAATGGCCTTTCATCAAAACAGAACTTTTGTTTTCTTTTAAAACTTTGTAACCCGTTGGAAAGGCCTCCAATGCATTTGATTTTGTCATGTGCGTGTGTTTGTGTTGTGGGCCACGGATTTTCAGGTTTTTGCACCACCGCCCGCGGACGCGGCGCCGCATTTAAGGCTTCCGCTAGTAGAATCATCCTCTAACGTGAATAAATTTGAATCTTTTCTCGCTGAGAGGATCTACCCCATCTTGCTATGCGAACACACTTATATTTATTTCCATAGTTCAAACCGTTATGACTCATTCGGACTTTGTCCCATTGCAAGTCATCAATCAGTACCGTACACAGTTTTGACCCTGCCCGTGTACGAAGTGACACTAACCCGGTGCGATCCGCACCATGCCTCCACACCCACGTGTCATGCGTGTCTTCCGTGCATCTGAAATGCTATCATACGATTGCATATACATAATCACCATGCACACATATTCGCACATATTATCCATGTGGCAGTATTTAAGATTTAGCATGCACATTTGAAATGTCATCTGACATATATCAACATGTCATATTCCACACTGCATGTTATCAACTCAAAGCCATGTACAACACATATCAACATGGAGATGCTAGGCCGCCTTCACCATGGCGGCCATTAACCTTTGGTTAGATGTGCTGGACTTATGGCGGCAAATCTTTAATCAATGGGCTCCATGAGTCGAAGAACACACGAATCGGAGTTCGGACCGAGGAAGTTATGACAACTGAAGTTGGAGGTCACGCATGACTAACTGTCTCACCTGGGCAGCCATAGCCGGACGGCCGGCCGGCTCCGGCACCCTGCCTTCTGGTGGTCCGTTGGAAAGCTTACTCAATGGGCTGCGTGAAGTCATTCACTTCAAATCGGAGTTCAAGAAGGAGATATGACAGCCAGTTGGAGGTCACGCGAGCCGGTCTTGACGGTGACCTGGCTGGCGACTGCACTAAGTATTGAAGCTCGGTCACCAACACCTCGGTATGACATCTTCTATCTCCCTGAGGGCGCTCTGAATGTATTCTTCGGCTCAATGGGCTTTCCATGGGGTCAAAAATTTCATCGGAGTTCAAGCGAAGGAGATATGACCTTGAGGGTTCGGGGTCATGCGGATTAGTCTTGACGAGGCGACCCCTTTAGGCGGCATTCGCGACCTTGTTTGGCGGCCACGCCGTTGGCGACCCCTTTTGGGCGACCCGCTGACGGGCGACCCTTTGTTCTTATGCGCTGGCGACCCCTCCTGGGCGACCTTGTTCGCGTCCTTTGTTTGGCGACCCTCTTGAAGCAATAACATTCCGCGTCAGCGTTTGGCGACCCTCTTGGGCGACCATTTCCGCGTCGCTGACGGCCCCTATTGGGCGACCTTTGTTCCGTCGCTGTTTGGCGACCCCTCGCGGGCGACCTTTGTTCCGTCCTTTGTTTGTGACCCCTTGTTTGTGACCGCCGCCCATTTATTTGTTTGGAGTAAAAAGACCATAACTTGGTCTACGAGGAGTCCAAATTGAAATTCAAAAGCCTAACATCAAGTTCATTGATGGGGCTACAATTTATGAGGAAGGATTCACTTCAGATTCCTTTATTTCCCTATTAAAACCATGTTTAAGGTCAAGCTAGTTGACCGAATTGGCAAAACTGACCCGACCCAGTTTAAAATGGGTGACATCGATAAAGGACTATAACTTAGTCTACGAAGGTCAAAATCGAGAAATTCAAAAGCGCAACATACGAGTTCATTGATGAGACTACAATTTATCGAAGGACCCACTACCTCATTCCATTTCTTTCCTATCCAAAATCAGTTCCAAGTCCGGTTTGTGTATGCTACCCTCGATGGCAGCTTCTCATGGTGCAAATACCTTCTTTTGACCGTAGACAGCGTAGCCACCATGACACTAGGGTAGAAAGCAACCAAAGTAGGAGAAAACCTACCTCTTGGAGTTTTTGTCAAAACTCCCCAACTCCGGTTTCTATGCGAAGCCCTTGTCGTAAGGTTGAACTCTTCCTCTTGCTCCGCTTGAAACCGTCGGTCCGATCGTCGGGAAATTTAGAGAGAAGGTGGAGTCTCTCTCTATGCTCTCTCTTTCTCTCCCCCACGGATCAGTCTTTCCTCTATTTGAGCATGTTCCTCTAAGCCTCTTGACACCTTCCTTTCCACTTGTCTCTAACCTTACATTCCTTACATTCAGTCACCAAATCTAAGCGCATAAACCAGCACTGTCAGCTAGCATTTACCCTCATGCAAGACTACTTTCCTTAGACAACACGTAGCTGTTGCATTGCATCATATGATTGGGTTTTTCTGTAGCGTATATATGTTTGTTCATTTATAGAATAAAACGTGGGAGATAAATGATCTGGCATCTGGGTTGGCGAAATCAAGTTGGGCAAACTCGGGGATTCAGGCGATTCAACGGTGAAGTGCATTTTCGTCATCGAGACTGAAAGTCACGGATTTTTACCGAAATTATCATTTTACCCTTTTTCAGAAAATTAAAATTTTCACGGGTTTTACATAGCATCATACACTATAGACTGCATTGCATTGAATGTCTCACTATGCTCTGTATGTACAAAAGCATCAATTCAGCCAACATTTTGTTCTATTGGTTGAGGCACATAGGTTTCTATGATGATACCAACGATAATGTCTACCCTGCAATCCATTTCTTCCAGATGCACTTTAACGGTATCTCGTCTAAATAATTCCTATTTTGACACTTGCGATGATTACATGGACACTTTATCTTTTCCTTTGTCCATACATTACGGATGCATTTTTGCAAATTCTGTTTGCTCAATTATTTATTATAAATTCAGGCTTTATCCATCCATTATGCAATCTAGCATACATCCATTGCCTATCCGAACTCATATTTATATTTATTTGAAATGTAAATAATAATCAAGTTTAAATTACATGTCAAAAATAATTAATTTGTTCAAATGATTTAAAGGTACTTTATTTTTTATTGGTTACCTAATTTCTAAAATAAACAAAAGTATACCATTAACTTTGAAAATAAAAATACCTATTGTCGCTCAGAAATTCAAAAAAATTGATGACACAATAACACAACAAATTAAGCAACAACTACTCTGTTCCAACAAGTTCCTACAACATGTCACAATTCCATGAGCTCAAGCACCCAATTCTATATACTCCATGTCTGATTTAATAAAAATAACAATATTACAGAGTATGCAAATACTAATTTTACAACACTATAAATTATATATACAATTTACAATATTGAAATATCACAAATTTAAAAAATTAAAAAAATTGCACAATATAGCACAACATATATTAATAATAAAATTTCAAATAGTTTATAATATTTTCAAATATTAGAATATTTGAAATAGTGTCTATGTGGCGCCCCGAAGCAGGGTCTAGTTGACAACGTCGACACTATGGAATATTCATGGATGTCGGGTAACGACCTGCTTTCGTAGGTTCCTTTTCACAGGGACTGAGTTTAACAAAATTAGTAGAGTCTCCTTTGTACGAGGAGCTCTGCAATACAACACAATACAAATTCATGGCAACATAGCCCCGAAGAAAACCAATGCATTTATGTGATGACCTATTTATTTATCTATTGATGTGTACTATAATTCATTTGGATTTTTCTGATCCTATGTCCTCCATGGTGGAATGGACCATGAGGAAGATATAGCAAAACTACTAATGCAAATTGAAATGGACTCATCAGATTTCAATTTTTAACTTAGGAGACTTGTTAGCCTTTCAAGTATAACTAACAAGAAATTGTAAATGAGAGCTATTTTTTTATAGCCATTGATTATAATGAGAAAATACCAAGTCAGGAATGGGATCGGGAACTAAAGATGCATCTTCACATTCATTTTTAACCAATTGAAATGACTTTTCAGCCAACAAGTAAATCCCAGTAAAACAAATGGAGGAATTTTTCTCTATTCATAACTAACACTTCACCACCCTATATTGTATTTATTAAAATAGATAATTGAAGTCAATAATCCATTAATTTAATTAAAACATTAGAAGAAATCATTTTCATGTTTCGTGATATTTCATTGTTAGGCATTTGAAATCTAAATTTATATTTCCATTTTAGAGTCAAAGAGATGTATATCTAAAACACAATCTACTCAAATATTTGAGGGTGTAGTCAGTATAAAAATAAAATTATTAGCTCCAAACTTATTTCATCTGACCATAAGCTCCTTGGATCTAGTACGATAATATATTGAATTTATCAAATATTCCCCCTCTTTTGGGTTATCAAAGATGGAAAAACAGGTTAAGCCATTACCTGAACTAAAATATCATAATCAACCTCCCGAGTTATGAAGTAACTAGCAGTATATCCCTTCCATCATCACATTAAATCAGTTCATTCAAAGTATTTATAAGTAGGCCTTTCTAAATTCTTGTAACCAAATTCTCTTTCAGAGAAGCCATGCAACCTCTTATACCTTTATGAGAAAAATGAAGTAGATAATTAAATATTTTAAATCATCCTTAGGCAAACCAAACCAAACTAAATTTGCAAGTAATGAAAATAAAAGATTTTGTATCAACCAAGTTTACAATTTTATGTTCTTTTCCCTAAAAAGAGCAAAATTCTATTTGAGTTTTGACTATGACCTATCAATATGCACACAAAAGAAAATGGAGAAAAAATATATTACCATATATTAGAAAAATGATGATAAAATATATTAGAAAAATAGACGTAAGGTAGTTTTCTAAAAATTTGAATTATATTACCATATATATATATATATATATATATATATATATATATATATATATAGCACGTGGGAAATTGTAAGCTAGGCCACGATCGATTATTATTGAAAATGGAATCACAAGTCTCAAATTTTAAATAAAGTCCTAAAATTTAAAAATCATTCAATATCTTTTAATCAACTTATTTAAATTCATTTTAAATGATTAATTATTAGGTCAAACCTCAACTATAACATCGATAAAAGCTCAACTACTAATTAAAATTAAATAAATTTTCATTAAAAATACTAAAAATAGGATTAACCACAAATTTTGTGTGTAATAGTAGATTTTCTTAATCAGGTATATGGAAACAAGAGAACAAATGCGTATGAAACAATAGAGAACAAAGAAAGCATAGCTATTGCTACTACTACTAATAATATACTAATACTAATACAACTAAGAAACAAGATAATCAATAAATCAAGGCTGTACGTGGTTATTAATTCTTGTTGAAGCATTTGATCAGGGATAGTTGACTACTGTCGACAGTAGGAAACACTTTACGTGAATCTCCAGGTGAGCCCAGGCATTTCTCCGAAAATCGGGAGCGAGTCTCCTTTCAATACGGGGCTCTACGGAAATACAACACTGTATAGAGCACGTCTAAACGATCGATATAGCGATTCACATGATTAAAGCGGCCGCTTGGGTCGTGAAACGATACTCATCCTGATATCTATATCGACTATATTCAATAGTTTCAAGAGTTCAAATTTTCTTTCTTGCTCTAGCCCAATATATTAAAATTAGAGAATTCTAATACATGTCATACATCATAACCCCAAGCCCGCAATCCGACTTTCTTCTAAAGCTTTCAGTCTCTAGGATGGCTAGTCTCCTCATACGCTCCTTGTACTGTAAATAATATCCCTCGATAGGGTGAGTTAATGCTCAGTAGTGGAATCACCTAAGTGAAGTACACTCTCCGCTTTAAGTGCATATGCAATGCTCGAAATAAACACACATTCAACCGTCGTGATCACTTGAATGTCTGCGATCATCTCATCCAGGAGTCCTCCTCTCGACTCTCTCACACACACTTTAAGCCACGTATGAGAACCTTAGTTTTTATTTGTTTGCTTGTGGACAACCCTCCGATGTATATATCAATTGATGGGTCTCAGACGATTGATGGCTATGTATGGACTACCCTCGATGTATATCAATTGGGCGGTCTCAGACGATTGATATTATAATTTGGACTACCCTCAGATGTTAATATTTTAGACAACCCTCGAACCATTCTCTCGAGAGAATTACCTCATATTCACACTCACTCTATCGTCCTAGGGTGCCCAGTGCGTATGGAATCGTAATCTGGATTCATTTCAATTGATAACACATGCAAATATATAATCATGCATATATTCATAATTTAAATCACCTGAAACATTCATGTAATTTCACCATCAATCACATCAAAATTAGCTCACGTGGGCTGAAAATGCTCAAACACGAAGCAATTCGATTTTGGATTACTTTCGACGAACATATTTACAAAATTATTTTGTGAACACTATTCTCGAGAATAGTGAAACTCACAGTTACTATTCAGAAAATCCTGTCGTCGGTTCACTTTGTGAACACAGAGATTTCACGGCCATTACCCAGGCCTATACATACAAACACCATTTAATACATAATTTCCATCCCATCACGAACAATCAGTGAGCGCACGAGCATCCATTGAGTTTCAAAATTATAATATTCGGTCTCAGATTTGGGGTGATCAAACGACCCCTCACGGCCTCATTCAACTCAATACATGATTTATTTCTGAATTTACTAGTAACAACCCCGAATAGCATAAAACTGATCTGTTGTTCTTGGGTCTCGAAATCCCAACATTTATGTTCCAGATTTGGGCCATTCAACTTGATCGTTCAAGGCTCAAACCAGCAAAACATTGTAAAACACTTTAATAAAGTGTAAAACCCAAGTAGGGAGAAACCCCTACCTCTCGGAGTTTGTCAAAACTCCTCCATCCCGATTGCCCACACGTAGTGTAGCCGTGGGCGCTTTCCTTCTTGCTCAGAGCCATTTATCGACGGTCGGATTACTTGGAGGGTATTCTAGAGAGAAGGAAGACACTCTCTCTCTAGAAACAAATTTCAAACCTCACTGTAAGTGCCCTCCTCATTTTCACGTTTTTCTCTTTGGTTAATGGAGGAGACAACACTGTAGCATTTTTGTCATATTCAACTTAACAATTTAATTAATTCCCAATATGTCCCTTCCTTTCCCAGTTTTGACATTCGGCACTATCTCGGCCGTCCATTATCATACTTTCTCTACTCATGCCACTTATGACACATGAGTACATGTTATATGTGACTTTCGTCGCATCGAAAATCGTTTTACGGCACCCGAACCGCGATGCCTCGAAAAATGTGACAACTCGTATCTCGGTCGACGAAATTCGACGTCTTTGGCTGAATTTCGCGAGACAATTCAACGGTGAAATCCGTTTTGTCATCCGAGATCTAGAGAATAAATTTCGGATTTTTAACCGAAATTACAATTTTGTAACCGAAATTACGATTTTACCATTTTTCCATAAATTGGAATTTCTCGGGTCTTACACTTGTAGCAGAATAGGGGGACAATGAGATTCACATGGTAAGATTTTAGAATTAAAAAAGAATCAATAAATTTTAGAATTAACTCCAAGAGCAGAATGGGGGAATGACGAACAAATGCCTAGGTTTTCTCACAGAGAAAAGGGCAAAAAACACATTGATACAATAGAAATAGACTTCCTTTGCCATGGATCATACGGGAACATGAGCGATACGTATTTATAACAAAGAACAATCTCGATGAAAGAAAATGAAGAGGAGAAGAAAGAGATCATAAACCTTTTTCTTAGATCGAATCTGAAACACCAAAGGAGAAAGTAGGTCCCTGACCACGATTACGACTTCCATAAATAAAATATTTGAGTTTTGAGATGGGAACTAGGCGGGGGTATGGGTGGGAGTAAACCCGTTATCCAGATGGTCAATTTAAAAGATGAGTTTCAACTTTCAACTTTCAACTTTCAACTCGGGATCATATTCCAATACTATTCTACCCACCACAACCTATCTGATGATGGGATGTAACCTCCTTCTCACTTGTCATTATTTAATAATAATAATAATAATAACTATAACTATTAAATTAAACTAATATAAAGGTAGGGAACATTGTGTGACCTTTTGTCACGTTTGCTGAGGATATATTTAATTGGATGTAGTCACTTTTAATTTTCAATTTATTAAAGAACAAAACAAAAGCAAATGTAAATAATAACTTATAACATGATAAAGGTTTATGAATAACCTTTCTTGTAGTCATGCAAGCATGCATTTTCCAAATCATTTCACTTTGGGAAGTGGCCTAAAGTGGATTTTTACCATTCGGGGTATGTAAAGCAAGAAATTGGGTTTCTAGAAATTGAAATTTTAATTTTAATTTTTTTAAAGGAAAAAATAAATACGACCAACTGTATAAAAATCACAAATTTTTATAATGTCAAATTTTGTAACATCGTAACCTGATGTATATTATTTATAATGCCCGTTTCCCGAGATAGTTGACAACCCATCGACGGCGGAATTGTAAAACGAGAAATTCCAATTTCTGGAAAAAGGGCAAAATCGTAATTTTGATTACTAAATTGTTAATTTCGATTAAAAATCCATAATTTATTCTCTAGATCTCGGATGATGAAACAGATTTCATCGTTGGAATCGTCTCGCGAAATCTAGCTAGCCTTGTAAAATTTAAATGGTCGAGACGGTCGAGATTTACACGTTCAGAGGCATCGCATTTCGGGTCTTATAAATAAAGCGAATTTGGTGAGCGAAAGTCACATATAACAAAGTACTCAATGTGCCATAAGTGGTGAGTAGAGAAATGATGAAAATGGACGGCTAGGGTGGCTGAGATGTCAAAAGCGGGAAAAGAGGGACATAATGGTCATTTTAGGAATTGTTTTAATGAGAATAAAGCCAAAAAAGGGAATAGTGTCGTCTCCCTCCTTATGACACAAGCCAAAAACGTGAGATGCAGAATTTTCTTGCAGTAGCCATTTTTTGAGAGGATTTTAGAGAGAGAGAGAACTTCTCTCTAAAAATGCAGAGCGTCAGGCCGTCGGAGTCTTCAGGTGAAGGAGAGCTGCTCTGCTCGGAGAGGGCTTCGGCGTGGGTGCAGTTGTGAGTTTTGACAAACTCACGAGAGGTAGGGTTTCTCCTACTTGGTTTTATTCCCTCTTTTAAGCATTGTGTGGAATGTTTGGGTTGAATGAAGGGCGTGGGGGCCATTTGATCGAGTTCGAATCATGGGCAGAGGTTGTTAGATTTTTAAACCCATGTGGACGGTCAGGTGAAATCACTGAACTAATTTAGTTGCTTATTGTGAAAATCTTGTGTTAATGTATGCTTTGATTTGAAAAAAGGCAGAATGGTAGTTAAATCTTAGTTCTAAGTGAAGCAGATGGGCTCTGTTGAATGTTGGGCAAGTAAAACCTAGAGGTTTTATTGTTCCTGAATAAATGTCACAAATATCTTTTATTGTGAATATGTGTTTGGGTCGAGTGATTCAAATGAGATTCTTTCGTGTTTGATCGATAGCCCAGTGAGCTAATTTTGATGTATAAGTTGTATAATCACATAACATGATTGTGAAGTTTGAATTATCTTGATATATCGTGTTTATATGTTTGCGTGATTAGGTATGTGGGCCGACTATACGTGCATTCCATATGCCTTTGGAACACCACAGGATTATAGGAGTGAGTGTGTGACGCCCCCAGGCCCGGGGGTCAGTTGTTGCAGGTCGGCCAGCGGAATCTGAGTGGATGTCGGGTTACCCAGTGGCCTTGCGGAAAACTGGCGAGTCTCCTTTGTACGGAGGCTCCTGCCCCAGTGCGATGCACAACATGCTGTCCCAAGCAGGTCGATATAATCTGACATGGGTAAAGCGGCCTCTTGGGCCCATAATACAATACTCATCACAATATATCCAAACTATATCCAATAGTTTCAAGAGTTAATAAACTATTCTTATACAACACATATTAAAATGAAAAGCATTCTAATACACATATATACAATGTGACGTCAAAGCCACATCAGAACAGCTTCACAAAAAGCAGCCTCAGAATGACGGATTTCCTCATGCGCTCCACATTGCACGTAAAGGGGATCCCGGCGGGGTGAGCTAATGCGATGGGAGAATGCATACTAAATGGTGTCCCATGCAAGTGCGGTGCGATGTTCAAGTAAACAACGTTGAGCAAATGTGATCTGCTTGAATGTCTATGATGACTCGGATCCAGGAGTCCTCACAGAGCTCTCTCACACTCGCCTAAGCCTTGTATAGGAGTATTGTTTTATTAGTGGAATGACCCTCGGAATGTATATATATCGATTGGGTCGCTCAAACCAGTTGATATATTAATTGTTTAATGGGGCTAACCTCCGATGAATATCAATTGCGCAGGGCGCTCCAACGATTGTGTTTTGGTATCAGACTACCTCCGGAGTAATTAATATTTTAGACTACCCTCAGAACCATTTCTCACAGACTCATCGTACACTTAACTCCTATAGTCACAAGTGTTCAGTGCATATGGAATCACATGTATGCCAATTCCAATACGATCCCCAATCACATGCAAATATATATAAACACGAATATATTCACATACAAATTAAATCACACAAACATATTTATGTAATTATAATTTCAAACATCCAAAATTAGCTCACTTGGGCTAATGATCAAACACAAACAATTAGATTGGTGCCAACCATACACATATTTTCCCGCGAAAATACATTTTAGTGTCACTATTCCTAGGAACGATAAAACCATGGTTTTACGGTTCGACACTCAACAAGTCATCGGTTCACTTTGTGAACGCATCAAGCCGACTCGGCCTTTCGAACCAATCCATGATTTATCACAAAATGCAACATTGAACACCCCGAATCAGCTCGTGGGCCAGTCCACGAGGCGTCGCGTGGGCTCAAAAAATCTAATACTTGGTTTCAAGATTTGGAGCCGTCAGAAGCAGACCCTCCGGCCTCATTCGGCTCAAACATTAAATGCGAAACACTTAAAATAGGAATAAAACTCAGTAGGGGCTTTACCTCGAGATTTTGAAAACTCCACTAATCTGGTACCCGCCTTGAAGCCCTCTCAGCGTAGAGCGGTTCTCCTTCTTACTGAGAAGGCTGACGGTCGGATCGCTCGTATTTTTAGAGAGAAGTTCGATCTTCTCTCACGAAAAAACTCCATTTGACTCTTTTGGAAGTCACTGGTTTGCAAATCACGTTTTCGCTCTTTTGATTTAATGAAGAAGATCACTATTTACAATTTCGTCTTTTAGTGACTTAAATCTTTTCCAAAAATGACGTTTATGTCCCTCTTTTACCAGAATCGATATTGCATTTATCTACGTGATCAGATTTCATCGTTTCTTTACTCATACCACTCATGGCACATGGTACGTGTTATATGTGACTTCGTCGCATCGAAAATCGTTTTCACGACACGGCCGCGATGCCTCGTAAGCGTGCCAACTCCGTATCTCGGAATTTCTGGTACACGTACAAGCTAGATTCCTTGAGAATGATTCAACGGTGCAATCCGTTTTGTCATGTCAGAATCACAGAGAATTAATTAATTAGGGTTTTTTAATGAAATTAACAATTTGTAACCAAAATTACGATTTTGCCCTTATTAAAAATTGGAATTTCTTGGGTCTTACAATCTCCCCTCCTTAAAAATTTCGATAGAAATTAGGGCGTCTAATCACTCACATGCACCTTTGTAACATCTATCATGCGTGTAACGATCATTTAAATCTTAAGCGACTAAACCCGTACCTTCATCCCTAAGCAAGAAGGGATAGGTGGCCCGCATCGATGCCTCGCGCTCCCACATGGACTCCTCCACTCCATAGTGCCTCCATAGTTCTCTCACTAGCCTCACGGTCTTGCGTCATAACGTCTGGTATCAACAATGTACAGCGGTCCCTCCTTGAAGGTCGAGTATATCGACCTCGATGCGTCCCGATCCACCCGTAATTTGGATACGCGGAGTATATTTGCGGAGCATGGAGGCGTGGGAAGCACCTTGTGGACTGTCATCTTGGGCAATACTTGTGACCGTGCGCTCACGGTGCCTATCCTCTCGGTATCTCGAAAGATCCGATGAATCTCGTGATAACTCTGCTTACCCAGGCGACCCTCCTCTCTTAGGCATCACCTTGGCAGTGATCCACCCAATCTCGAACTCTAAGGGTCGATCTCACATCCCGTGTGCTCTTACCAGGCTGGCGAGGAAAGGCTATTTGTCGTATCAAACTCACCTTCTCGAGAGGTGTCTGTCAGTTAGGACCAGTGATAGACTCTCTCCCACCCTCGAGTTCGACATAGCGGTGATCTACATGGCCTCTAATCTGATTGCCTCATCACAGAGTTGCCATCACAGTATACTCGCCTGATAACTATTGTCGTAGGCGAATTCCACTAAGGGCTAATGCTCCTCCCAGCTACCCTTATGATTCAGGACGCATGCTTGTAGCATGTCCTCTAACACCTGTATATAATCCATGCAACCGCGTGGCTTGACCTGCTTGGTGTGTATGCGCGACCTTTCAAGGTCACAATCATGACGATCAGTGGATGTCGGCCTAGTCCATATCATGAATGACATCCGTATCACAGGGCGCCTTGGGCTCACGACACCCGATTCAATTTCCGATGGGGTATCGAGCCTCGAGTCACTCGACTCATCACTCAACTACAAGTTTCGTGATACTTGGCCAGTGTGTTTTCATTTCGAGCTGACATAATTGTCGGCTTACACTTCGGGCACATTACATTCCTACGAAATTCGGGATATCTTCAGTCTCTTACACCACAACTCCGGGTTCTGCACTCCTAATTACTCTTCATTTCTGGATCGAATTAGATTCATTGGACGTAATCCACAAGACAAACTGACCGCGCTCCTTTAAGAGTGGTGAATGGCCAAATGCAGATTACCCGCATGCGGGCTCGGCGTGGGGTTGCGTGCCTGAGCGCGAGCTAATCTTCTTGTGACAACCAATCCGGTTCCACCATGAGCGAGAATGCGGGGAGATCTCTCACTCATGAAATCCCCGGGCACATCGGTCGGCTCTCCTCCCACACCTGGGGGAAGAGACATGCATCTTGGCTTCTCTAAAGGCCTTGGCCTCTAGCCCCAGATCGATGCAGGTGTCGGTATGACAACCGACGAGTCTCAGTCGCGGCGACTGATGGTTGTCAAACTCATCCATCTTTGACATCGACAACGAAATATAATACACCATCACCAGGTCCGCCTGCGCTTATTAGCAATTCTAATCTGTCCACGACTTGACCCACCTCTGGCCCCTACAGCTATCGTATTCTTGGAAGTGCTTGTCTCTTTTCCGGAGGCGAAATTGGATCCTCTATCCTCGCTGGGGTGTGGAGGAATGAGTACGTATACTCTCATGTTCTCTGACTAGCTGGGACGTGGCATCCCCGAAGTCTTGGGATCGCTGCCTGCAGAGCGATCCGTCGGCTCATACTTTCAATCCGGCCCCAGTCAGAAACGCTAGTGTAGGCGAAGTCATACGCCTCTTCCTGCAACTAGAAGAGAAGCTGATCCTCCCTCTTGCTACCAACCTCTCATCAGGAGTGCCGTTAGCCCGCCGACCTGCCGCATGGTCGGGGGCCGTCCCGACTCATGGAGTCAATATCCAGTAGGCGAAGTCTACTGATCACCTTACCGAATGGACAACTTGACCATTCTCGAATCTCTGTGATACCAGCCAATCCCAAGAAGCTACATTATCTCGAAGATTGACATTGGTCTCTCCCTGACTCATCTTGCCTCCAGCCTTCTCTAGGTCGTGACACTCGCAGTGCGACACCACGTGTCCAATCTCCCCCTCGATGGTAAAACTCGCACTTACTAAACTTAAGCGTCTGTTGATGGTCTCTCGATGTCATAACACAATTTTCAAATGATACTCATGCTCCCACTCGGCTACAAGGAGTAGATCAAAGTGTCATCGCGAAGACCCGACAGGCCCGATTTAGATAGGTTGGAATACCGCATGCATGAGATCCATGAATCTTTGTGGCATTCTTGATCGAAGGGCATCACCGTAAACTCAGGTGCCTGCGCCATCTAGCCATCTTGGGGATATCCGGGTCTCCCCCAACCCTCTCGGTGATGTTAAGTAACCGGTGCGAAGGTCTATCTTGGAGTAGACTCGCTCCTCTCAATGATCAAGCAATCGTCGATCCTCGATAATGGATTCTGGAATTCTTGATCGTAACCACAATTATTTTTATAATCAATACCTGATCAAAGGGTCTTGTCCTTCTTTTCGCAAAAGCGAAGTCAGACACCCGTGGTGAAGTGCTTGATGCAATAAACCTTGTCCGATAGCTCTTGTAAGCGGACTCACGAGTTCTGCGACTCATTTGGTGTCATCTATGCGGAGTCATAGAGATGGGTGAAGTACCGGGTGTAAGCTTCGATCACAAGTCTCACGACCCTTTGTGGAAGCTGATCGAGGTGGCTCATCTGAAAAACATCACATACTCGCACACTACTCGAGGTAGATCTAGGAGTCCAGGTCTCTCCTCGTCTCTAGAATTGGGCTCGCTAGCCAACCCAGCTAATCCACGACACTGGACTCGTATCTTATGCGGGAGGCGAAATGTCATGCTTGCCCCACGAGAAATATAACACGCGAGTGCGAGTCCTGGCACATTATGGCGGTAGCTCTCTACGCTCCTGATCGATGCGATCCACATGTAGCTATCGACTGATCCATCCACTAGGATGACATCGAACGGATGACATCGAGACTTTAACATGTCAGCAGTCCTCGGGTCAAAACAGTAGAGTCCCGAGTTTCAGCTGCGACTTGACATATCATCCTATTCTGGCCCTGGTCCTTTGAGGAACTCACATATCTTGACTTCTCTAAGGTTTCTGGGGTCCTTGCCATTTCCACCATATTTGGGCCTCATTCTCTAGCTAAACATGACTAATGTCAGGTCTGGCGTCGAGGTAATCTCCGCCCAGCCTCTAACACTTTTTCGCAGATCCTTGAACCCAATGGTTTGTCACCAGCATTGAAGGATCTCCCAGATATCGGAGGATGATGCATCCCTAAACCTCAGGGGTTCTTAGGATCTCTGACTACACCTGCTATGCTAGTTTGTCTGTTATGACCTCTGTAAACACCTCTTTGCCTCTGAAGGCCGTGATCCAATCTTGGGTAATTTGGTCGATTGTCGGTGGTGTGACCGGTGCCTGTGGACGTCCTCGTCCTTGTCCTGCACTAGCCATTTATCGATCAACATGGCGTTCGATTCCAATTCGGTATCCCAGAGGCATAAACAGCCAGGATACTCTTCGTACCACATAAATGGAGTGTATACATTGTCAGCATTTTACAATTAATCTGAGGCGAATTAATTTACATTCAAAACATTGTTTCATCAAATTTTGTTTTTCGAAATTTTATGTTTTGAAAATTTTATTTTTCGAAAATTTTATCAAATTTTATTTGATTTGATTTGATTTGATTTTTTAAAAAAAAATTCGAAAAATTTTGTGATGAACAGTGTTCATGAACCGGGTCCGAACGGTGACTCGGCTGACCTTGGTCGAAAACGGATATGGTCAGTGCATAAACACCCAAGCGTGACCGGCTGTAGTAGCGCTGACTGAGCGATGCGGAATGTCATGGCGGTAATGTGGTGTTGTGGCGGGGATGCGTGATATCATGACCTACGGTACAGAATAGCCATGGCGCCCCCGATGCGTATCGTAGACCGCAGTGCACGCTCGCGCCGTGCCTCAGCGCGCTGCGCCTCGCCCTGCGCGCTTGGTGCGGCTCACGCCACACGCGCCCCGCTGGCGCTATTTGCGCCGGCGCACCCGGCCCGGTGCCGTGTCGCGGTGCGTGGGCATGCTCCTTGTCTGATCCGCAGCTTATCTCCTTACTGAGTCACAATACGGTTGTGTGCATCTGGAAACTCTTGCACTAAAGCGTATTTGCAATCTGGTTTCCTCGAGCTTGACCACCTATTGCATTTTTTTAATATCACCTCCTGATACAATTTTAGCGCTTCCACGGCTATGATACAATTTTGTGTTGCAAGCTCAATAGACTATTCTGCTTGATACAATTCAAAAATTTATTTAAGCCACCAAATCCACCACCAATACAGCCCATTTCTCTTGCAATACAAAATGTATTTCTCACAATATCATTTGAAACGTGCCAGTTCTACCTGACGGCAATTTTTTTTTTCATTATTTATTTCAGTAGTGGAAAATAAATAAGCAAAATTACACCTAATATTTATTTGTTATTTTCATAATACTCGAATAAATTCCTAAAATTTATTTTCTTTATTTACTTATTTATTTATTTATTATTTTTTCCATAAGCCCACGATAAATTTATAAAGTACTTTCTCGAATTTCTTCAATTTTACAACTTGTAAAACCTTTGCAGAAAATTATTTTCTCCATCTCTTAGCAAATAAATTTGTAATAAAATTTATTTTCTTTTTGCTAAGGAATTTCTTCTCACCTTCCAACAACGAATAAATTTTGAAAAATTTATTTATTTAATCTTCTTCGAGTTTTACCTTTATTAAAACCTTAAAAATTAAATTTCTTCGCCCTCTAGCTTGATAATTTTTTCCGATTGATTTTCATTGATCACTTTGTTCGGTTTTACAACTGTAAAAACTCCCGAAACATATTCAACACCTGTCTGCTAACCATAGCACACAAACATTTCACAACACATCTGACATGGTATACACCATTCATCAACCTTCACATGTTCACACATCAATTATCAAACAATCACCTAAAACACATGCATGTAGTGTCCTAGTTTTGTCCCGTGATTTTCCTAGGTAATCTCATACCTATTCCTAGCATTGAACCACCCAAGTGGTGATGCTCGCACTCAAGTATATTTTAAGCTGATCCTCGATATAGGTTTCCACACATGCCTATAACCCACATCAAACCACCTTAGTGGTGATGGATACCCGACTGACTCCTAGGTATTCGTAGCCACCTAAGCTACGATACCAAGGCTGTGGCCTTGAACCCGAGGTCAGTTGACTACCCAGTGGCCGCGGAATACAAGTGGATGTCCCAGGGTTTGCGGCCTTGCCAGAGAAAATCGACGGGAGTCTCCTTTGTACGGAGAGCTACTTTTGAAATGCGATTACACGCATTATACACAGTACAAGCAGTCGATATAATCCCAACATGAGTAAAAGCGACTCTGGAGTATATTAATACTCATCCACAATATATCCAAACTATATCCGATAGTTTCAAGAGTTAATAAACTACTCTTCCTCTGACCACATATTAAATGAAAAGCATTCTAATACATATATACAATGTGACACCAAAGCCACATCGACTTTCTTCTAAAAACGACCTCGAGGACAAAGCTGTCTCACCAGCAGCTCCTGTACTGTAAAAGGGGATCCCAGACGGAGTGAGCTAATGCTCAGTGGGAATCGCCACTAAAACAAAGAATTTTACACCTCACCACCAAGTGCGGTCTGATGTTCCCAAGTAAACACACATTCAAGCAAATGCATGATCCTGCTTGGATAATGCATGTATTCAACTCGGATCAGAGTCCTCACTAGACTCTCTCACACTCGCCTAAGCCTTGTATGAAATTATTGTTTTATTGGTGGACAACCTCAGATGTATATGTATCAGTGTAACGGGAAGAAAGCTCAGGCCAGATTGATATATTAATTGTTTAATGGACTACCCTCAGATGAATATCAATTGGGCATCCGGAAGCGATTGATATTTTTAGTTTCAATGGACTACCCTCAGATAATTGTATATTTAGACTACTCCAGAGCAATTTGCTGCAGGTAAATACCACATCATTAAACTCATAGTCTAAGATGTTCGAGTGCATATGGAATGCATGTGTCTGATTCGTAGAGTGTCAGAAAAATGCAAATATATAAGCACGAATATATTCACCTTACAGAATTAAATCACACAAACATGTTATGTAATTATCATTTCAAACATCAAAACATCAAACATCATCCAAGATCTAGAAAAATTCCGAATTTTGACTGAAATTACAATTTTGCCATTTTTCATAAAATTAGATTTTCTTGGGGTTTCACATTATTTATTTTTATACTTATTATTTTTTATGAGTATGTGGTAGTGCAAAATTATATACACAATTTAAAATATTGAATATCACAAATTTTAAAATTAAAAAATTGGCACAATATAACACAATATATATTAATAATAAAATTTCAAATAATTTATAATATTTTCAAATATTATAATATTTTGAAATAGTGTATAATAAATTAAAATATAAAAAATAATTTTTAATAGCTATCGATGCCAATCGGTCATAAAATTGTGGCGGAATTGTATTCAAATCACAGAATTGTGAATTAAGTGTCGCAAATTTGTAGCAATCTAGTATTCAGATCCACATTTTGACATATTTGTGACGAATATGTCAAATTCATATTTACATTTTAAATTAATTGTATTATATATTTTTCAAAATATTCATAAATAATAATATTCATAAAACTATTAAGAAGAGCGAATTATTCAACAACTTAAAGGAATAGTTAATTACTTTAATGAACCTGTCCAGTCCATTTTACGAAATATAGTTTAACATATTCTTGTAATTAGCTATGCCCCAACGATTGGTTAAATATTTTTTTCAAATATCATAAATTTTTATAATGTCAAATCTTGTAACATCGTAGCCTGATGTATATTATTTATTTCGATACTTATTATTTTTTATGAGTATGTAGCAGTGCAAAATTATATACACAATTTAAAATATTGAAATATCACAAATTTTAAAAATTTAAAAAAAAATTGTATAATATAGCTGTATATAGTAATAATAAAATTTCAAATAGTTTATAATATTTTCAAATAGTAGAGATATTTTGAAATGTGGTGTATAATACAAATCAAAATATAAAAAGAATTTTTTTAATAACTACTCCGTCTAAAATCGGTCACAAAATTGTGACGGTATATTTTCTTTTACAAAAATTGTAGTGAATTAGAATTGTCCTTAGGAAATTGTGAAACGGATCCCCAGATTCCGTCCCATTGTGACCAGTTTGTGACGAGATAATTTATTAAAACAAAATTTCATGTTGGCTTTGAAATTAATTGTATTATACTTTTTCAAAATATTCATAAATAA
Source organism: Tetrastigma voinierianum (assembly GCA_016808115.1). Taxonomy (NCBI): domain Eukaryota; kingdom Viridiplantae; phylum Streptophyta; class Magnoliopsida; order Vitales; family Vitaceae; genus Tetrastigma; species Tetrastigma voinierianum. Next base: position 47,783 of record JAEQBH010005104.1, read on the forward strand.
AAAATATTTATAAAAACTATTAAGAAGGCCAAGATTATTCAACAACTTACATAGGAATAGTTCGGTGCTTTAGTAAGACACAATCGAGTCGATTTTGAAATATAGTTTAACATGTTTCAATTAGCTATGCCCAATGAGTGGTTAAAATAAATTTTTTTCAAATATCACAAATTTACCTGTCTCAAATTTTGTAATATCGTAGCTGATGTATATTATTTATTTCGATACTTATTGTTTTTTATGAGTATGTAGCAGTGCAAAATTATATATACAATTTAAAATATTGAAATATCACAAATTTTAAAAATTAAAAAAAATTGCACAATATAACACAACATATATTAATAATAAAATTTCAAATAGTTTATAATATTTTTCAAATATTAGAATGTTTTGAAATAATGTATAATAAAATTAAAATATAAAGGAATTTTTAATGATTATCGTCACAAATCTATGACAAAATTGGCCAGATTGATCGTCACAAATTTGTGTTGGATCTAGTGTTACCCATCTTATTTTGGCAACCAGTTTGTGGCGATTTGTGACATATGGCTATTAAAAAATTTCATGTTTACATTTGAATTAATTGTATTATATACTTTTCAAAATATTCATAAATAAAAATATTCATAAAACTATTAGAATGACAGATTATTCAACAACTTAAAAGGAATAGTTCGTGTTTTAATGAACGATCGAGTCATTTTGAAAATATGGTTACATGTTGCTCAATTAGCTATGCCCCAACGGTGGTTAAAATCTAATTTTTTTTCAAATATCATAAATTTTTATAATGTCAAAATCTTGTAACATCGTGGCGATGTATATTATTTATTTCGATACTTATTCTTTTTATGAGTATGTAGCGGTCTGCTAAAAATTATATACAATTTAAAATATTGAAATATCACAAATTTTAAAAATTAAAAAAAATTGCACAAACTGCAACCACTGTAACATATATTAATAATAAAATTTCAAATAGTTTTGTAAGACCCAGAAATTTCGATTTTTGGAAAAATGAAAGTAAAGCCGTGTTCCCGATTGAATCGAAATTTATTCTCTAGATCTCGGATGTGAAACGGTTTTCAGTTGGAATGATACCATGAAATCCCATTGCTGCGTCGAATTTCGTCGAATTTAGAGCGGTCGAGATTCTAGCGTTTTAGTAGTAAGTATCGGTGTAGTAAGCGATATTTGATGTGACAAAGTCACATATAACATGTACTCATGTGCCATAAGTTGCATGAATGAAATGATGAAAATGGATGAAGCGAGGATAGTCTTAGGAGTATCAAAATCGAGCACAGGGGCGTAAATGGCGTTTTGGAATTATTTAAATGTAGGATGAAAATAGCAAGCGTTATTTGTCTTCTTCCTTCAAAATGAAGTCAACACGGGCAAAATGCTAGGGATTTTTCAGGCGATGGGTGGTTTTTGTAAATATTTTTAGAGAGAGAAACTTCTCTAAGATTCACGGGAAGTGAATGGTCGAGAATTCGGTTGGGACAAAGAGAAAAAAGTCGCTCTGCATGAGGCCCTACGCGTGGGCTCTATATTTGAGGAGTTTTGACAAACTCAGAAGTAAGGTAGAGGATTTATCTACTTGGGTTTCACTTTATTTAAGTGTTTTATAATGTTTGATTGGATTGAGTGTGTCACGCCCCCCACCCCTCTTGTCGCGGGTGTGCGCCTCCTGAAAATCGTGAGATTACCTCTAACATTGAAAATCTATTGAGTGACCAGTGATGGCTTCAACTGATCTCGTATAAGAATTTATTTCTAAGCCTTGAGATTTTATAAAATTTAGGCTGATAACAATTTGTATATAGGACATGTCCCAAACACAGCATACACGATTTTACACTATATCAAACATGGCAGCTGACAACCTCCACATTTTCATAAACCACATTATGTACATACATATATTCCAACTATACAAGTTCCAGGTATTTCCATACAAAATTCTATTTATACCTGACACTTATCTGCGATGTCGGGGACTCTGTGTGTGCTCCGGCATGCGGCGTACTGTACACAGGCGTAGTTTTAAAGCAGAGAAAATAATGAGCTAAAGCAGTGAGCTCGGTGAGTGTATGCTTTTAGAAAATGTTTTGTTTTTAGGAAAGCATCTAAAAGCTGTAAAACTTAGATTTACATGATATTTTCGAAATATTTCTTTCTTGCTTTGTTTTACTTCAAAGTTTTGAAACTTTATTGCTTTAACACTTGAAAGTTTATAAAACCTTTCAAAAATCTCTTCTTGCTTGCTTTATCTTACTTTAAAAGTTTACAAAACTTTCTCAACTCTTGCTTTAAAGTTGCTCAAAACTTTTCATAAATATTTGTGGTTCTCAAACTTTTCATAAACCGCAGAACTGGGCTCAACGCATGCTGAAATAAAGCAGGAGCACAGACCTCGGCGGTTTGTTTAAAACAAACACGGGAGCACAGGCTCGGCCAGTGCGCCCGATGGTTGATTTTAAGAACTGTATAAACGTCTTTATAAACATCAACCAACTGCGGAGGCCTTTCTAATAGTTGTACCTTAGTGAACACGGGGGCACAGGCATCGGCTAGTGGGTGGAGACTTGGGTCCACATCCTTTTGGAGTGGAAGGGCCTTGACCAACGTGCCTTTTCAAATAAATGGTGGAATTGACTGGGTCATCATCACCATAATTCCCAGTTAGAGCTCTTAACCTTATATACTCCGGTCTACGTGCCACGGTCTCCTTTAAATATATGATGCATGTTTCTAGTTTGCCGACGGACAATCTAAAATGCATGTGAAATCCCTAACACCACTTGGCGCACGTGCGGAATACCTCTGACCGGATGCTTGCTTAAAGTTAGGGATTTTTGGTTGAGCTATTTTACAAAATAGACTTTTGTTTGTGCTTGCTCTTTGAAATATGGTTTTATAGTTAAAAACCATTGCTTTTCTAAACTCATTGCTTGCTTTTTAAGTATGGTTGAATGAATCAAAACCATTACTTATTTGCTTTTCATATATGGTTTAAAAATCAAACCGTTTGCTTGCTTTTAAACATGGTTTACAATCAAAACCATTTAAATACCAGTACAAAACAATTCATAATAATACTAGTATTTGGAAAAATAAGTTTAGAACACTCACCTCTTTTGTTTCCCAAACTTGAGCTTCAAATCCACCTTTGCCTCCTTTGCTTTTAGCCTACATACTCAACGAATATGGCAGCATTATTAATCACCTACATTATAGCGTATAAACTTAACATTACTTCACCGCAAGTCACTTTTTGGGATCTTTTTGTATTCATATAAAATCAAATTAACAATTTACCCTTGAGCACTAAAAGCCCTTAAGAGAAAAAAAACCTCATTTTGGTAACCTTTTTCCAACGATACTCTATGGACTTTTATTTACCCAAAAAATTATTCGAAAGTGCTAAAAATATGAAACTCTCAGATCAATCCTTTATATCTGTGACATCTCTTTAAAATTTCAATGTAAAATTCCTTCTCTAGGCCCTCAACCATAACACAAGTTTTAACATGTTTTTGATTCCAAACTCACTGGAATCACCTACTGTTATCCTTGATTTTTAGGATCTGCTCCATAAATTGGAAATGGTTTCTTCACTCATTTGACTATGATTCAAAAGGTTTCTTCTCCAATTAGAATCACCCAATTTGGATCACCAAGAAACTCAAATTATTGTAATTTTACATCTAGATAGCTCAATTTGGAAGAACAAGAATCTGCACATAGCTCCACTTTGACAAATTTTCTGGGCACTTTTGGCTTACAATTTGCATATACTTCCTTCAGCTAAATTATTCCCCTAGAAGTCTATTTGACCCATAATTTTTAATCACTCAATTTGGATGAGTGAAACTCCACTTATGGCCAAAACACTACAACCATACCCAAAACAGGCATAATCAGTGAGCTAGGCTGCATACTCAGTCACATGTGTTTTGAGACATGACTAATTTGCTCTTAGTTTCCCTTCTATACATTTTGTAGCTATCTCTTATGGTTCTTTACCAGTGGGAATCAATTCATTTGTATGATTATAACTTAATCTATAGCAAAACAAGAAACAGGGGTTTTACCAAATTTTGACAAATTTCTTATTAAAAACCCAACATTCTCCTTTTACAACAATTCCCTCAAAAACCAACATGGAATTCATCAAAACAACTTCAAACACTTGAATTGGTGATTTGGAACTGTAAACCAAACCTTAGAGTAAAAATCTATGAATTCAACCAAGGTCCACCAATTCCTACAAACCATATAAATAAGAGGATTCCATGTTTATTGTATACTAATTAAGGTTTTACCCACATGAATTCAACAAAAATCTAGGATTTGGGTGATCTCTTCCAAAACCCTAGACAAGGAGGAACAATCTCCATGGAAAATTCACTAAAGCCCTAGACATCAAAATACACTTAATTCCAAGACAAACATGCCTTGATCTTCTTCCCTTCCTTCTTCTTCCTTTTCTTCCTCTTCCTTGCTCTTCTTTTCTCTCTTCTCCTCGCAGCGTGAGCCTAGCAAATTAGGAACCAAAATGAATTTACTTTTATCTCCTCTCCTTTTATAGTCTCCACTTTTCCTAAATTGAAATTAAGTCCTCAAGCATTTTAAAAATTGCACATCAACTTGTTTTCTTTGTATTGTGGCCCATCTCTACTTTGATTATAATTTCCATATCCTTTTTTGCTAAATGAAAATTGTAACCTTATTCTATTACAACATTCCGGGTTTACTAAATTGTCATTTCATAATTTCATCTCTCAAAACAACCTGTCATGACACTTAGAGCTCTTATATGCCCTACGGTTGTTGTAACATTACCTCTCAGAGATGGGGCGTTACATTAAGAATATGAGCAGCCGTTTGATCAGTCTCAAAACTTGGGACCGAATTGTTTTAAAATATGGAACCCAAATTTCTGATCCCAAAATTGGCCACAACTCCAGACTGTTGGGTAGCTAATTAATGTAATTATGTCATGGATTGTGTTGTGATATGCATAAGGCCGGAATGATCGCTAGTTTCGAGTTCCTGAGGTGGGCAGAGCGTTTGAAGCGGCTGTGAACGATGCCAGGGGTTTCTTGTTCCACATGAATAGTGTTCACGAAATAAATTTTGTGAAATAATGTGTTTGATTGAGTAATTCAAATCGAATTGCTCTTGTTTGATAATTAGCCCAAGTGAGCTAATTTTTGGTGTAACGATTGTGAAATTGCATAACATGTTTGTGTGATTTAAATTATGTAAATATATGCTTGATGATATATTTGCATGTGTTATATAAACTGTATTGGAATTGACATCATGCATTCCATATGCACTAGGACACCCTAAAACGATAGGAGTGAGTGCATAAGGTGGTTTATTGAGAGAGTGGTTTCGGAGGGTTGACTAATAATAATAATAATAATTATTGGAGGGTAGTCCATATAAAATATCAATCGTCGGTCGACGATTGATATACATCGGAGGGGTTGTCCACTAAATAGATCATAGTCGATTGATTCACCTGTGAAGGGTTGTCCGTAATTAAAGCAAATACGTTTGTTTTTGAAAATAAAGTATTTCTCCTCCCGTGGCCAAGACGAGTGTGAAATTCGATAAGGACTACGGGTATGAGTTGATCATGTAGACATTCCAAGTAGGATCAGCATTTACTTGAATGTATGTTTTCATTAGACATTGCATATGCACTTAGGTGGAGAGTAACCCGTTAGGGTGATTCATTGCGAGCGATAGCTCACCACATCGAGGATATTATTTTCGAATGCGGGGGAGTCTTGAGGAGATGACTCGTCCCCAGAGGTTGTTTTAGAAGAAAGTCGGATTAATGACTTTGGTATTATGATGTAGTACATATTAGAATTCTAGAATTTTAATATATATATTTGTATAAAATAAAGTGCACCCAACTCTTGGAACTGGTATGTAGTTGGGATTTAATTGGATGAAGATCGGTTATGAGCCCCAGTGGCCGTTCCACTCATATATTGTTATATTGGATTGTTTGGGACTGGTTTGTATATGGGTAGAGCTCTCGTACAAAGGAGACTACTGGAGCTTTCATGAGATGTCGGGTCAGCAGGCATCGCGAGTGTTTCTGGGTTGACGGGTGGTCAGCGGACCACCGGGAGATGGGCGTCACGGCAGGTATCGGAGCACAGAGTATCGGCTACCTAGGGCTTAGGGGGATTTGGAGAGCTGGGCCATAGTGCTACAGGGTGCTGGAAACATCCACCACTAGGTGTGGTTACGATGTTGAGTTTAGGTGTGAAGTTACCTAGAAATCCGCGGGGCAAAACTGGGACCTTTGCATGCATGTGTTTTGTGTGTTTGTGTGATTTACAAATAATTGTTAGCTAATGAAAAAATATGCATAACATGAATGATGTGTGATCATATATTGTGTATGAGTTAGTGTGTAGTAGATAGCACTTAGGAAAAAATTTGGAAGTTTTTACGATTATTGTAAAGCCGGAACAAAAAGAAGAAAGAAAATAAATTTAGAGATAAATTTATTTAGTTTAAAGGAAAAAAATAGAAAAAAATGAAATCAGAAATATTTTCTAAGGTTTTACAAGTTGTAAAGTTGAAGAAAAATTGAATAAAATAAATTTTATAAATTATTTAGTATTAAGAAAATGAAAGAAAAATAAAATAGCTATATATAATTTTTGTATTTCAGTAAATTTGGAAGAATAATGTCTGAAAAAAAAAATTAAATTTAAATAAAATCAAATAAAATGAGACAAATTTTGGAAAAAATGAAATTTTGAAATAAAATTTTGTGGAAAAAATTGATTTGACATGTAGAATAATTGTCTCGCATTGCATTTAAATGCGGTGACATAGAATATGAGACGGTATATTAAGTATGGATAGTGTCTCGGGCGGTGTTTGTGCCTTTAGAGATCTTGCATTTACTGTTACTTCTGGTTTGAGCAGTGTAGATGGCTGGTGGGGGCGAGGGCGTGGGGCGTCCGAGGGCATTTGGTCGGGCACCACCGGCATTTGACCGACCACAGGTGTTTTGATCAATGGGGCCTTTGTAGAGGTTGTAGGTATTGCGGCGGCAGCTATAGCACAGGGTGGTATAGCGGTGAGTCGGGGAGATCACACAGTAACCTTTAGAGGTTTAAGACATCATTCTCAGGCATTCACGGGAAGGAAGTCCAGATGGTGTATACCATTGGTTTATCTTGGAATCGAGAAGGTGTTAGAGGCCATGATTACCTCGGCCTGACCGGGATTAGGTTAGTTGCGTTGGCTAGGGTGAGGCCCGAGGTATGGTGGAGATGGGGCAAGGACCTCTAGAGACTTAGAGCTATGACATGAGCGAGGAGTTTCGGACATTCATGGTAAATACTTTCCAGGATCTTGTGAGGCATCGCGAAGGCTCAAGAGTTCGGTGAAGCATGGGGTGATAACGGTGATGGATTATGTGGCTAGGTTCATAAGGTGGCAGATTTCTTTGATGATTACGTGGCCACATACATGGCCAAGGTTAGGAGATTTGAGAATGGACTGAAGTTGTCCATTTGGGCCAGGATTGTAGGACTTTGCCTACAGGATATGGACTCCATGGTTGGGACAACCCTGACCATAGAGAGAGAGGTAGAGGATGCTCGGAGCACTCGGGATGCGGGTGTTAATCTTGAAGGAAGGAGAGTCAGTCTTCTTCCAGGTTTAGGAAAAGAAATGAAACTTCTAGTTCCCAGGGTTCTAGGTAAGCGGCCATCAGAGCTAGGGACGGATGAGTTGCTTGTCGAGTACGGGTGATGGTGTGCTACCATTGCAGGTTGTAAGCCACGGCCTGGTGAATGTTATAATAGCAGTTTTGAAGCGATTAGAGATCGATGATAGACATAAGGGGTAGATTAAATTTAGAACGCTCACGGGGCGTCATTTGGGCATAAAGTGAAAATTTTCGAAAATTGGCAAGGTGCCCTAAGGAATAGTGATTTCTTAGATATGTCCGGGATGGAGGTTTGCAAGGAATTTTAAGAATTTCGGTTCTATGACTTTGAAATGATATTTAGAAGGTGGAATTTCAAGTGTCGTGATTTGGATTTGAAAATTGGAGCTGGCTGAAGTACCGGTGGGCCGAAAAATACAAAATGTCCGGAATAAATCATAGAGTCTAATGAGATTGAAAGCGAGGTGAAGCGGTCCAGTTTGGATAGTTTCAGGCAATCTGAGGCGTAATTCGGATAATATCTGCTAATGGGATTGCGGGTTTAATGATTTTAAATCCGATTTCGGGTGATTTGAACTGGAATCCATTGTGAGATTTAATTAGAATATTTCATGGTCAATGTGAAGTTTAGACGACCATAGAATATTTTGATGTTTAATCGGTATAAAAGCAGTATAAGGTGAAACTGAGATAAAATCTGCTATAAGGGAGATATTTTCTTGTGAGAGCCAATCAAAACCTTTCTTAATGGCTAAGTTATGATTTAAAATATCATGAGAATGGACCAATGAGATTCATGGGCTCAAATGCAATTTTGTAAAGTCTAAGTTAAATAGCTAATTCAAGGGACCAAATGGTAATTAAAGGAAAGTTAGAATATTTAAGTAATGGGAGACAAACAAAATAATTCAGGTGGTCTCTCAAAAGTTAAGGCGTATGGAGGAGAAAAGGAGAAGAAGAGGAAGAGAGGAAGGAGAAGAGAAGGAGAATAACAAAGGTATGTTTTTTTGTGGAATCAAAGTGTCTTTTGGATGTCTAGGAGTTATTAGATTGCTTGATTGCTAGGGTTTTCTATGGAGATTGGTTTATTCCCAAACCTAGGGTTTTGGTTGGAGATCACACAAACCCTTGATTTACATTTGAGGAACTTTTTATGGATAAAACCTCCAATTGGGATATTAAGGTTGAATCATGAATGATTTGATAGGGAGTGAAAGAAATGGATTAGGTTAGGGTTTGAAAAATCAAGTGAGTGTGAATAGTTTAGGGTTTGATGTTGAAATTGGTTAGGGATTTATAGAGTGAGGTATAATGTATTGGAATTAGTTTAGAAGAAAAGTTTGAATTGAGGCATTAAGATCATGTTGTAAGTAAAGAGAATGCTGTCAAAATTTCTATAAAACCCCTGTTTTTGTTTTGGCTATAAGATTAAGTTATAATTATCCAAATGAATTTGATTCCAAATTAGTAAGAACCATAAGAGATAGGGCTACCAGGCGTATAGAGGGACCAAGAGTAGGTGTAGCTCTAAAACCAAATACAGACTGAAAAGGTGAGCTCATTAGCTCACTGGTTTTACCTTCTGTTTAGGTATGGTTGTAGTGTTTTTGGCCATAACTGGAGTTTCACTCATCAAATTGGTGATGATTCAAAATTCTGGGTAAAATAGACTTCTAGAAGAAAAATTTATATAGAGAAGTTTAGCACAGAATTGTAATCAAAGTGCCCATAAAATTTTCAAAGTGGAGCTATGTGCAGATTCTGTTCTGCCAAGTGAGTCATTAGATGTAATAACTTGTGTTATGTGGTTGGGGGCCCTTAGAGAAGGAATTTAAATTGAAAATTTAAAAAAAAGAGATGTCATTATGGATATATAAAGGACTGATCTGGGTGGAGGTTTTGCATAATTTTTGAAGACCTTTTGAATAAATTTTGGGGTCAAAAGTCTATAGAGTATTATTGGAAAAAGGTTGGCCAAAATAGATAGGTTTTTAGTGCTTAAGGGTAATTTGTTCATTTGAAAGCTAAATGAATGTGTATGGTGGATTCAGTAGGTGTCTTCATGGTTGTGGTTTTCTTGAAAAAGGTGAAAAGGATTATCGGGACCAGAAGCGGAAGCGGGATCGAGCGGTGAGGCAGTGAGTGTAAAAATGATGTTTTGCAAGTGAGTTTTAAAGTGAACGATTTTGATGTTAAAATGAAAAGTTTAATGTAAATGTTTATATTGCCTAAATGAAAAGTTTTGATGTAAATGAAAAATTTAATGTACATATTTATCTTTACATCGATATATATATTTATACTAAATTATATATGTATGCATATGTTAAGAGTATTATAGAGGAATTTAAACATGTATGTAAAAGAATGCATATACACATATATTTTTTTTTATACATATATATATATATATATGAGTTTTCATGATAAAGTAAAGGATTTAAATGGATTTATAAATGTATTTTGATAAATGTTTCTTGATGGTTACCTAACCCCATGTAATTTGTTATGGCGATATCGTGAGAATTGCTTTAAGCGTGTAAGAGGATTTGGGGGTGAGTTATAGGTTACTAGCGAGAAATGGGTGTTTAGAGGTAATATCCTTACACGTGATGGGTGCTATAGTTGGAACCCTATGCAAAGCGTGAGTTTCTCGCGGCGTAGTGGTTATGACTAGAGTGTGATTGTCCCTCGTAGTCGATTACTTTGAGCCCATTCGGTGTGTTTATTCCCTGGGTTCCATCAGTGAAAAGAAGAAGAAAAATAAATAAAGAAAGAAAGTTTAAGGCATAAATGGATTTTAATTGCATAAGTATTTATTATAAAAAAAGAAAGAAAGTTTAAAGCATAAATGTTTAAGGCAGAAATTGATTTTAATTGTATAAGTATGTATTACTTTGATATATACTGAAAATGTTATTTTAATGAAAATGTACACTCACTGGGCTCCTTTAGCTCATTCTTTTCCATATGTTTTAAGAACCTTTTCAGGAACCGAGACAGGTGCACCGGTAGAGTATTCCCCTGCACAGTGAGTCGAGCCATCGAGGAGACGACGCATGTGAATTGCATTGTATAAATAATTTGCATATTTATAGGTTGAATAATTTGTCATGTATATATGCATATATGGATATATTTTGAAAATGAACTGCAGGCGGTCGAAACTGCAAGTCAGAGCTGGGGCCCGATCTTTTATAAAGCATTGCATGTAATTGAAGAAGTTTTGAATGTTTTGATGATTTGAAGTGAATAAATGTATATGTGTATATATTGTGTTTGATTGGGTTGTGGACGAGTCCTAAAAGCGGAGAGTTGAGAAGTTGAGGATTAAAAGATTAGAAGTGTTTTTAAATGTTTCGCGGGTTTGTAAATTTGGGAAAGTCAGAAAACGAGAGGAAACTACGGCCAATACACATGAAAATCGAGTGTTTGAAAATGAAAAAGAAAAAAAAATTTATCACTTCGCTTCCGCATTATTTTCTAAAGATATGTTAAGGATTGTAAAGGGGTTCGCTCCATGGATTTTATTTGATTGTTTTGAGGAAAAGTTTCTATATCCATTGGAGTGCCGGGAGGTCCCCTCGGGTTCATGAGGTTAATCCGGGTTGGGATCCTTCACTAACCCTCAGCTGATGGTAACCAATGCGAAGGTCTATCTTGGAGTAGACTCGCGCTCCTCTCAACTGATCAAACAAATCGTTAATCCTCGGTAATGGGTACCTATTCTTGATCGTAACCCTGTTCAACTATTTGTAGTCAATGCACAGTCGAAGGGTCTTGTCTTTCTTCTTCGCAAATAGAACCTGAGCGCCCCATGGTGAAGTGCTCGGTCTAATGAACCCCTTGTCCAATAACTCCTGTAGTTGTACTCTGAGTTCCTGCAACTCAGGCGGGTGCCTCTATCGCAGGAGTCATAAGAGATGGGTGAAGTACCCGGGGTGTGGCTTCGATCTTAGAGATTCTACTACCCTCTGTGGAGGTAGTCCCGGTAGCTCATACGGAAAAACATCCACATACTCGCACACTACCGAGGTAGATCTAAGTCTGGTCTCTCCTCATCCTCCCTAGGGTAAGGCTCGCTAGCCAACCCGACTAGCTATCACGACACCTAGACTCGTACGCTATAGAGGTAAAATATCATGCTTGTCCACGAAATACCACACAGTGCGGAGTCTGCGTGTGAGGCGGTAACCCTCTACGCTCTGTCGATAACGACCACATGGTATCGGCCAATCCATCCCTAGGATGACATCGAACTCGACATGTCCATGATCCTCGGGTTCCTTGTGAGTAGAGTCCCAGGATCTCCGGCTCATGACCTCGACATATCATCCCATTCTTGCCCACCAATCCCTGGGAGAACTCACGTACAAAGGCTCCTCTGGGTCTCGACCTCTAAGCCCAACTCTATCTGAGCGATGCAAAAATGAATGAATGCAAGCACCATAATCAAATAACACTCTTGCCCATAGGCGAGAGATAAGCATTACCTTGGATTGGGCGGTCTGTGGCTCAGTTGGTAGTAGAGATCTTCATTGGACCTTAAGCCCCTGGTCACAGGTTCGAGTCTCTGAGGAGCGAAAAATGCCTAGGGGAGGGCATGATATTCCTGTGAGTGGGACCCACCTGAAGGGCACCCCGTGGTCACGAAGGGTGTGGACCCCACAATAAAAGGCGCCTTTTATTGTGGGGTCCACCCTTTCGTGTTTCCTAGTGGTGGGTCCCCTCATAGAATATCTCATTCACTTCTTCCTTCGCCTCCCCCCGAGAGATTCGAACCCGGGACTGGGGTCTTTAGTCGATGGGAAAAATCTCTTGGTACCAAGCGAGCTAGTAGCTCGGTTGGTAGTAGAGATGCTCCCATTGGACCTTAAGCCCACGGTCCCGGGTTCGGAGTCTCTACGGAGCGAGAAAATGCTAGGGGAGGGCATGATATTCTGTGAGTGGGACCCACGAAGGGCACCCGGTGAAGGTGGACCCCACGGTGGAGCCTGAAGGAGCACCGAAGTGGTCACGAAGGGTGTGGACCCCATGTAAAGGCGCCTTTTATTGTAGGGCACGCGCCGTGACCGCGCCGCGGAAATGCCGCCGGGTGGAAGGCTCCCTTCATGGACATATCCTCATTCCCGCGAGTTCCTTTCGCCTCCCAGGAGATTGGGCAGGACCTAGGGTCTTTAGTCGATGGGAAGCATCTACGGGTACCAGTGAGCTACTGGCTCGGTTGGTACCCAGATGCTTCCCCGATGAACTTCACCCTGGAGTCTGAGTTCAGATCTGGGCAGCTCGGTGAGAATGAAAGAATTATCCTATGAGTGGCTTCCACTGAAGAGGTACCCATGAAGTGATTTCACGAAAAGTGGGGGTCTCTGATAGAGAATGAATATCCTAAGACGGCATTTGGGATTGCGTTATGGGCACTTTGAGTTTGCGGTGATGCCGCTGGATTGGCGAATGCGCCGGCGCATTCATGGAATCTCATGCATAGAGATTTCAATAGCCCTATTTGGATCAGTTTGTCGTAGTCTTCATGGATGACATTTTGATACACTCCCGATCGGAGTGGGGCGTGAGTATCATCAGGATTGTATTACGATTGTTGAGAGACCATAAGCTATATCGCGTGAGTTCGGTAAGTGCGAGTTTTGGCTTGCGAGGTGAGATTTTGGGATTCGCGTGGTGTCGATCAAAGTGTCAGTCGACCCAGAGAAGGTTGAGGTCGTGATGAGTTGGGAGAGACCGAAGTCAGTCTTCGAGATACGTAGTTTCTTGGGATTGGCTCGATATTACAGGAGATTCATTGAGGATTTCTCGGATCGCGGCACCTATGGCCCGAAGTTGACCCGGGAAGGAGGGTCAAGTTTGAATGGGATGATCGATGCGAGGCATTCAGGGTTGAAGAGGAGACTTACTTCAGCTCTTATCACGATAGTTCGGACGGGACCAGGGGTACAGTGTATTGTGATGCCTCGAGGCCGGCCCAGGATGTGTCTGATGCGGTCACGAGAGGGTAGTAGTATATGGTTCCCATCGGTTGAAGAATCATGAGCGGGAATTACCCCACACGACATAAGGTTGGCGGCCGTAGTCATCGCCTTGAAGATTTAGGCGCCAATACTTATATGGTGAGGAGTTCGAGGTCTCGGTTACGTAAAATTAAAGTATATCTTCACGCAATGGGACCTCCAATATGAGGCAACGAGATGGATGGAGTTCTAAGAGAGGATTATGACTTCACTTTGCATTACCACTACTGGTAAGGCAAATATCGGTAGCTAATGCACTCGGTCGGAAGTCCACCGAGAGTATTAGCTAGTATAGCTTCTCGGGAGTGGCGGATGCTCGAGGCGATGGGACGAGTTTGAATTTCTGATCTGATGGGCTGAGTGCGTTGGGAGTTTAATGGCTGCGAGTCTGCGTTGATCGGGGTGATTGAGTCCCGGTGGTAGGGAGGCGAGATAGTGTCCATCGGGGACCGAGATGCGGTCAGGCAGTGACGAAATTTGGACCGTCCACGTAGATGGTAGTCTTCCGATATAGGGACGGGTAGTGGTTCCCAGGTTGGCCGATTTGAGGAGATTCTCGGGGAGTTTCTTGCTCTCGATTTGCCGTGCGTCGGTGCACGAAGATGCGGGATCTTCGTCGGTCGGTAATGCGGAGGCGGAATGAAGGGTGCGTGGGGACTTTGTGAGGCGATGTCTCACGTGTCCAGCGAGTTAAGGCTGAGCACGAGAAGCGGACGGGGCTCGCCGACCCGGGGTGGGCGAGTGGAAGTGGGAGCACGTCACGATGGATTTTGTGACCCACTTGCCACGGACGCCGTAGAAACATGACACGGTATGGGTGATAGTAGACCGGCTCACGAAGTCGACACATTTTCTAGCCGTGCGGATGACCTTCACATTGGAGAGATTATGTCGGTTGTATATTGAGAATGGTCATTTACGCTGAGTGCTAGTATCCATAGTGGCCGGATAGGGACCGGAGTTTCTGACGCTTTGGAAGAGTTTCCAAAAGGCTATGGGCCACCATGGTGACGATGAATACAACTTTCCACCTCGAGACAAATGAATTGATGCGGGGACTATCACAGTGTTAGAGGACATCTTCTGAGAGCATGCATCACGGATCATAAGGGTAGGCGGGAAGAGCACTTGCCCTTAGTGGAATCGCCTACAACAACGATTATGGGCGAGTATCTCAGATAATAACCATATGAGGCATTGTATGGGAGGCCATGTAGATCACCATTATGTTGGACCGAGGAGGGAGAGAGCTCCATCATTGGTCACGATCTGATTAGAGACACCTCCCGAGAAGGTGAGCTTGATGCAGCGGCGTCTTCTCCGCGACCCCAGAGCGGCTGAAGAGCTATGCTGATGTGTGACGTTGACCCTTAGAGTTCGAGGTTGGTGATCACGTCTTCTTGAAGATGATGCTGGGAGGTGGTCGAGTTCGACGGCGCGGGAAGCTATTGCCGAGGTTTATTGGGCCTTCCGAGATACTCGAGGGGATAGGCACTGTTGCGTACTGGTTGGCGTTCTGCTTGACATGTCAGTGTCACGAGGTGTTTCCAGCGTCTCCATTACTTTCACAGGAGTATACTCGGATCCGAGCTCATGTGGTGGATTGAGAGCCCAGTTAAGAGTTGACACAGCGATGGGACTTCGGAGGGACCGGTATGCATTTTGGATAGCCCAGCGATGCGGACTGCGGCCTTGAAGCCGTGAGGCTAGTGAGGAGTGCTATGGCGACCTTATGGAGTGGAGGGAGTCAGCGTGGGACGTGAGGACAATCACGGGTCACCCATACCTTCTTGTTTAGGGATGAAGGTCGTGGTTTAGTCATTTAATATTTAAATGACGAGGTTTACATGCATGGTATTGTGCGTTGCATATGCATGTGGTGATTATGGTGTCCAGGAATTTCGGTCACGAAATTCCTTTTAAGGAGAGGAGAATGTAAGACTAGAAATTTCCTATTTCTAGAAAAAAGGCAAAATCGTAATTTCGGTCAAAAATCCAAAATTTATTCTCTAGATCTCGAATGGCAGTTTCCACTTGGATTGGAATCGTCTCACGAAATCTAGCTAACAAATCGGGGTTTTGTCGAATTAGAACTAGTCAGGGATTTGCACATTTTAGACATAGAGTATCGTGTTGTAAAACCATATTTAATGCTGACAAAGTCACATATAACACTCTCATGTGTCATAAGTTGCATGGTAGAGAAATGATGAAATGGACATTGAGATAGTGCCAAATGTCAAAAATCAAGCAGGGACATATGGCATTTTGGAATTGTTTAAATGATAATAGGACGAGAATATCAAGCGGTGGTTGTCTTCTTCCTTCAAAATGAGGTCAACACGGGCGAGAATCTTGGGGGTTTTCAAGCAGTAGCTGGTTTTGTGATATTTTTTAGAGAGAGAGAAACTTCTTTCTAAGATTCCGGGAGATTGGACCATCGGAATTCGTCGGGACAAGAAAGAAAGTCGCTCTACGCATCGAGGCCTACGTGTGGGCTCCGGATTTGAGGAGTTTGACAAACTCCGTGAGGTAGGGGATTTATCTTACTTGGGTTTTACACTTTATTTAAGTGTTTTATAATGTTTCGGTTGGATTGAGGCCTTGAACGGTTGTTTGATCGGTCCCAAACTTGGGGCCGGTGTTAATTTATGGAACCCAAATTTACGATCCGTGGCCCGCTCACGGATTTGTTGTTAACTAATTGTGTAATTTATGCCATGGATTGTGTTGTGATATGCATAAGGCTGAATGACCATTGGTTTCGGGTTCCTGAGGTGGGCAGGCGTTGAAGCGTAGGTGAGCGGTGGCTTGAGGTTTTACCGTTCACATGAATAGTGTTCTGAAATAAATTTTTGTGAAATAATGTGTTTGATTGAGTAATTCCGTCCGTTGCTCGTCAACAAATCATTAGCCCAAGTGAGCTAATTTTTGGTGTAACGATTGTGAAATTGCATAACATGTTTGTGTGATTTAAATTAAATATATGATTGATGATATATTTGCATGTGTTATATAAAGCGCCTTGGAATTGGCATCATGCATTCGTATGCCTTGCAGGACACCCTAGAGCGATAGGAGTGAGTGCATGAGGTGGTTTAAATTGAAGAGTGGTTTCGGTTGACTAATAATAATAATAATAATAATGGAAGGTGATCCATTATAAAATATCGATCATCGGAGTCAACCCGATTGATATACATCGAGAGGGTTGTCATTAAATAAATCGCCAGTCGGTCAATTACTTATATCGGAGGGTTGTCCATAATTAAAAACAAATACCTTTGTTTTGAAATAATGTTTCTCATACGTGGCAAGCGGTGTGAGGTCGATGAGCTCGGGGTATGGAGTTGATCATGTAGACATTGGTAAGGGTCCACTAGCATTTACTTGAATGTATGTTTTCATTGGGGCATTGCATATGCACTTAGGTGGAGAGTAACCCATTTTGGGTGATTCCACTACTGGGCGATAGCTCACCCTGTCGAGGGATATTATTTTCGGTCTGAGGCGCGCGAGGGCGGCTCGTCTGAGGTTGTTTAAAGAAAGCCTAGGGTTGTGGCTTTGGTATTATGATGTAGTACATGTATTAGAATTCTAGAATTTTAATATATGTTGTAAAAAATAAATTACAACTCTTGGAACTATTGTATATTGTAAACAGAAATTTCCAATTTACGAAAGAACAAATCGTAATATCGGTCGAAAATCCGAGAATTTGTGCAGATGTCGGATGACGAAACGGATTTCACCGTTGGAATCATATCACGAAATCTAGCTAACACGTCGAATTCCGAGACAGTCGGAATTTGCACATTTTTCGAGACATCGAGTTTTGGGTGTCGGAAAACGACTTGTGATATGACAAAAGTCACATATAACATTTACTCATGTGACAAACGTTTCATGAGTAGAGAGATGATGGAAATGGACGGCCTAGATAGTGCCAAGTGGCAAAAATCTAGAGGAAGGGACGTAGTGGGAATTAATTAAATTGTTAAGAAGCGGGGAAAAAGACAAAATAGTGTATAGTCTTTGTCTTCCCCGATTTTAAAGACCCAGCATTGAGAACCGAGAAAATGAGAGCGAGAGACATTGAAAATGGTGATTTTAGTGAGAGAACATGCGACTTCTCTGGGTTGTAGGCGATCCGATAGTCGAAATCCTTCGGGGCGAAGGAAGGCGCTCTGCGCCGGGGGCCTGCGCGTGGGCTGGAGTTTTGAAGAGTTTTGACAAACTACGTGAGGTAGTGGTTATCCTACTTGGGGTTTACTCTTTTAAGTACTTTGTTGATGCTTGGGATTAGTTGAGACGTGAGCGACCGTTTACGATCGATCCCGAAAACTTGGGGCCAGGAGTGTGAAAATTTTGAAGCTCAAATGGATGGCGAAGTGACGATCCATTGATTGTGTTGGGAAGTATTTTTGGGTGTTGTTTCATAAATTATGCATTAAATTGTGTTTTTGTGGGTATGAGGCGGGAATTGCCATGGGGTCGGTTCCACGAAGGAGCCGTCCTTAGGAGGAGGGCTGCAGGTGGACGTACCCAGCTGTTTTGGGACTGTAAAAACAGTCCCGGGTTTGTGTGAAATGGACCAAAAACGTCCATGTGTTGGGTGCTTGAAATTGATGAAAAGAATGGCTTGATTTGTGTGGAAATGGATAGGTTAATGCATGAATTTCTTGTATTAATATGATGTCACAATTATATAAAATATAATTGTGTTTGTAGGCCATTAGAGATGATTTTAATAGGTTAATGCATAAGCTTGATGTGTTAACTTGATGTCCTGATATATGGAATATAATTGTGGGTGTAAACCATTGAAATGGAATGATGATTAGCTGATTGTAGGCAAATTTGGGAGTTGGTTGATATTGTTGAATTACATGTGTGATTCTAAATTTGATAATATATGCATATTTGATATATTGGTATAAAAAATGATTGAAAATGCATAATGCATTTTCAAATGCACCAGGGTAGCCTAGAAATTAGGTGTGTGCATGACATGAGAAAATTCAAGCAGCGTTTTGAAAGGAATTTCACGGGATGAATTTCGAGAATGGGGTTGGAAAACCAGTCAATAGATCATTTCGGATGAGGACCATGGCGTTTAAGAAGGTTCTCGACACATTCGCCTCGGAGGGTAGTCCGTAATTTTTTACCGATACTTGGTAGTATAGTTCAACAACAAGGTGTTTTTGAGATGTTTTTCTCATACATGGCTTAGGCAAGTGTGAGGGAGTCGGTGAGGACTCGGGACGTGGGTTGGTCATTTAGATATTCAAGTAGGATCACAAATTTTCTTGAATGTGTGTTTACTTTGGAGCATTACATATGCACTTAGGTGGAGAGTAACCCACTTAGGGTGATTCCACTACTGAGCATTAGCTCACCCTGTCGAGGAATTATATTATTTCGGTGCCGGGGAGTGCACGGGAGACGGCTCATCACAGAGACCGCTTTAGAAGAAAGCCGGGATGTGGCTTTGGTTTAATGATGTAGTACATGTATTAGAATGTTTTAAAACTTTTAATATATGTTGTATAAGAGTAAAATTCTAACTCTTGAAACTATTGTATATAGTTGGGATTTATTTGGATGAGTATTGGTTTGTGGGCCCAAGTGGCCGTTTTACTCATGGATATGTCATATTGAACTGTTTGGGACAGGTTTTGTATTTAAGGTAAAGCTCCGTACAAAGGAGACTCTGCTCGATTTTTCGTGAGAGATGTCGGGTCACCGGCATTCCACGAGTGTTCAGCGGGTTGTGGTGAGTCATGGTTGTATCCATTTTGGGCGTCACAGCTTGGTATCAGAGCTTAGGTACACAAGTACCTAGGGCTTGGGGACAGGCTTAGACCACGGTCTTGAGTGTGAAGTTAGGTATCACAGATTACCCCAGGGCTTGAGGGCTTGGGCTTAGATGACCATAGTCTTTAGAGATAAGGACATCACACCACTTGGTGTGGCTCGATGTAGGGTTAGGTATGTTATTACCTAGGAAATCACAGGATAAGATTAGAACCTTTGCATGCATGGTGTTGTGCTTGTGATGGTGTGTATAACATGAGTTGTATGTTATGTGAATTGTGTGATCATGTGATTAATTGATGAATTGTTGTGTGAATGATGTTTATAACATGGAGTGTTATGTGTTGAGTGATTGTGTGCTTAGTGATTAGCACATAAATGTGTTGGAGAAATTTTTGGAGTTTTACAGTGTGTAAAACTGGGAGAAGAAAATAAATGAAATAAATTTTAATAAATTTATTTGGAGTATTGGATAATAAATTAAAATTTTAATAAATTTTAAGGTTGAACACTAGGTTTAGTGTTAGAACAGGAGGTTGAGGAATTTTGGACAATATGGCCCAGAATTAAATGAAAAAAAAAATAGAGGTGAAAATTGTTTCTAAGGTTTCTGATTTGTAGTGAAGAAAATTAAATAAAAATAATAAATTTTTAAAATTTATTTGGGTGTACTAGAGAAAAAAATTTTTTTTTTTTTTGGTGTAGAGTGAATCCGGGCTCTTGCCCGATGAGTGTATTGTGACCGGCGGGGGGCGGCGGAGTGAGCGGGAGGCGCGGCCCACGGTGGGCACCGAAGCGCGCGAAGCGCGAGCGCGCGGCATTGAAGAGTGCGGCGCGGCCGGCGTGCGGGAAGCGACTGCGACAAGCTGCGGCATGGGGCTGCGACACGGCTGGGGGGAGCTTCGGCCACTACCGCAGCGCCCGATCGCGCGCACGGCGCGCCTATCGCGCATAGGTGTCTTGGTACGGGTTGTGTGTGCGCAGCGTGCGCCCGACCCGATTTTTGACTCGATCGCATTTACGAGTCATAATTGGACATTGTTCATGAACTTTGTTCATCACAAAAAAATTTTTCAAAATTTTTTTTAATAAATAAAATCAAAGAAAATGAAATGAAATTTTGGAAAAAATAAAATTTTAAAATAAACTTTTGTTGATAAAAAATAATTGATAAATTGAATTAGTTGACTTGCATTGCTTAGGAATGCGAGGGACATAGTATATGAGCGTAATTACAGGCATGATTAATTAATCTCGAGTACGTGTTTATGCCTTAGAATCTTTGCATTGAAATTGAGCGCCATTTGAGCGTAGCGGAGTGGCTGAGTCGAGGACGGGACGTAGGGCGTCCACGGGTGCGGTCGGGCACCACCTGACGTTTGACTAGCGGGCTTTGCTGGCGGTAGGTGTGCGATTTCTTGTGCCTGAAATGCGGCCAGTGAGTCGAGGAGGTCTAGTAACCTCGGAGGTTTAGGGCACATTAATCTCCCAGGCTTTCACGGGGAGGAGAGATCCCAGATGGTGCGAGACCATTGGTTGTACGGGTTGAGAAGGTGTTTAGAGGCTATGGAGATTACCTCGACCGACCGTGGTCGTGTAGATTCTAGCTAGAGAGTGAGAGCCCAGTATGGTGGAAATGGGCGGGACCTCTGAGACCTAAAGCGATGACATGGCGAGGAGTTCGGGGCGTTAAATGGGTAAGTATTTTCCCGGATACTAAGAGGCATCACGAGGAAGCTCGGGAGTTCTGAAATTTGAAGCGGGGAGATGATAGATGTGATGGAGTGCGTGGCTAGATTCACGGGTAGCAGTTTCTTTGATGATTAGTGCCTTGAGGCATGCGAGTTAGGAAGGTTTAAATGGGCTGAGATTGTCCGCCGGGGACTGTGGGCTCAGCCTACGGGATATGGATATGAGTTGGGAATGCTACGACCATAGAGAGAGATCGAGATGCGAGCACTCGGGGATCGCGGGTGTTGGTAGCAAGAAGGAATCGGCCTTCTAGCCCACAGTTGGGGAAGGCGAAAGACTTACGCTACCGCGGGTTCGAGACCGGAGTCGGGATTAGGTATTTGATCGCGGGGTAGGTGAGATGTTGCCGTCGACAACGCACAGGCATGTGAGGCAGAGATTACCCGAGACGAGGATCCGGGATTTTGGGGCGGCGCGGTCGATTAGGTTTGTAAACGAGGAAGTGTACGATTCGTTTCCTGCCTGCATGCAGAGTCGGAGGCAGGTTCGATTTGAGTGCTATCACGAGCGCAGCCGGCTGGCCGAGTGGGCCGGAGGCGAAGTGTGGTGAGTGAAGTCTGAGGACTCGCGGTAGGGACTAGGAGGAGTAGGCTAGATGTTATTTTTGTAGCCAGCCTAGGCATATGAGGCGAGATTATCTTAGGAGGCAGAGATCTCATGGTACAGAGACTAAGCATTCAGATTAGCCGGATATGCAGGGTACGTTTATACTCTTGCACTTGTTAAATTGAGTGGCGTTTGGATGCATCATATTCATTCATTAATGCATCTTGTGTGGTAGATTTGGGCTTAGAGGTTGAGGCCTTTAGAGAAACCCGGATGTGGATGTTCTTCCACAGGGTGTAGGGTGAGAGTTGGCCAGGATAGGTTAGGATTGTGAGTTAGAGATCTCGAGGTGCCTTTCGGGGTGGACCCCGGGATTGGGTGTCACAGTTTGGCATTATTGCGTGCATGTGCCGGAGACATCGCGTCGAGTGGGTGTGGGCGCATGGTATGGTCATTCCTTACTCTTGGTGAGTGTGGATTGAGTTTGTCTTTGGGATTCGTCCAGTGAAGACTCATAGTTCGAATCGGAAGCGAAGAAATTGATGTGTGTAGAGTAAGCAAGAAGGGTCTTTAATCCCTAAGGTACTGAGAAACACAGGTTAGGGTGTAAGAGACAGGGAGATATCACGAATTTCGTAGGTGTGGGGCAGGAGATATCCGAATTTACGTATTGGGTGTAAGGGCAGGAGATATCGAATTTCTATGTGGGTGTAAGAGACCGGGGAGATATCCGGGTATGTGTGGTAAGAGACCAGGGTATCCGGGTATGTGGGTGTAAGAGACCCGAGGAGAAGTCCTGAATTTATGTGAGGGTGTAAGAAGAGACCAGGGAGCTATCCTAAATTTACGTATTGGGTGTAAGAGGCAAGTGGAGAAATCAAAATTTAAATGGAGTGTAAGAACAGTGGAGAAATCCAGAATTGCACGTAATGGGTGTGGGACTGGGGAGATGTCAAATTTACGTGTGAATGTAGAGAGGCTAGCGGTATAAGCAGAAGAGTTATGTTGCCCCGAGTGAAAACACACGGTCAGGTTATCGCGCGGACTTAGAGTTGAGTGATAGGAGTGGGGTGACTCGAGATGAGAAACACGCGGTCGGGTTATCAAACGGACTTGGGGGGTTGAGTGATAGGAGTCGGGGGTGACTCGAGATTTGGATATCCCTTTGGAAATTGCATTGGGTGTTGTTGAGCCGGCAAGGGCTCGGTATATAGATGTCATTCATGACATGGACTAGGTTGACAATCCATTGGATTGTCAGTGATTGTGACCTTGGGAAGGTCAATGTTTACACACCAAGTAGGGGTTGTGTAGGGTTACATGTTGTGTGGATTATATATAAGTGTTAGAGAGACGGATTTGCGGGCATCGTCTCTGGATCATAGGGTAATTTGGAGAGCAATTTCCCTTAGTGGAATTACTTTACCAATAATAGTCATCGACAGTATACACATGGCACCATATGAGGCGGCATTGTATGGGAGGCCATGTAGATCCGTTATGTTGGACCCGAGGTGGGAGAGAGCTCCATCACGAGGTCTGATCGATTAGAGACACCTCAGGAAGGTGAGGCTTGATCGACAAGCGTCTTCTCACGGCTCGGAGCGGCGAGAGGCTATGCGGATGTGCGACGTGAGCCCTTAGAGTTCGAGGTTGGGGATCGAAGTTTTCTTGAAGGTGATGCTGAGAGGTAGTCGGGTTCGGGAAGCGGGGGTTATCGCGGGGTTTGGCAGGCCTTCGAGGTGCTCGAGAGGGTAGGCGTGCCTTATGCGTATCGGTTGGCTGCAGCCCGACATGTCGGGTATCCGAGGTGTTTCACGTCTCCATGCTCGAAGTATACTCGGATCCGGCTCATGTGGTGGATTGGGGATGGGTGGGTTGACAACGTGGGACCTTCGAGAGGACCGGTGTGCGTTTGGATAGGCGCGTGATCGGGTTTGCGACGTGGGGCGTGGGGCTAGTGAGGGTGCTATGGCGGCACTATGGAGTGGAGGAGTCCACGTGGGAGCGCGAGGACATGATGCGGGCCACATATCCCTTCTTGTTTAGGGATGAAGGTACGTGGTTTAGTTGTTTAAATTTTTAAATGACTAGTTTACATGCATAAGTGGAGTGAACGTTGCATATGCATGTGAGTGATTGTGATTGTCCAGAATTTCGGGACGAAATTCTTTAGAGGGAGAATGTGGGCAGAAATTTCGATTTACGAAAAATGGCAAAATACGTGTTCGATCAAAAATCCAAAAATTATTCTCTAGATCTCGGATGATGAAATGGATTTCAGTTGGAGATGGTCTGCAATCCCAGCTAACACGTCGAATTTCGTTGAATTAAGAGATGGTCGAATTTGCGTTTTCAGACGTCGAGTTTGGAGTCTTAGAAAAAGCGACTTGTGATGTAACAAAGTCACATAACATGTACTCATGTGAAAAATGTTTCATTATTAGAGAGGATGGAAATGGGCCGGCCTAAATAGTGCAAGTAAGCAAAAATCTGAAAGGAAAGGAGCGTATTGGGAATTAATTAAATTGTTAAATGAAGAAAAGACAAAATAATGTATAGTGCTGTCTTCCCCAATTTTAAAGAGACCAAAAACGTGAGAGAACCAGAAAATGAGAGGCAGAACGTGAAAATGGTGATTTTAATGAGAGAACATCCAATTTCTCTCTAGATTTGTA
This sequence comes from Tetrastigma voinierianum, assembly GCA_016808115.1. NCBI lineage: Eukaryota > Viridiplantae > Streptophyta > Magnoliopsida > Vitales > Vitaceae > Tetrastigma > Tetrastigma voinierianum. Next base: position 72,334 of record JAEQBH010005104.1, read on the forward strand.
GAGCGATCAGCGAAGTCGAGAAATCCTTGAGCAAGAGCGGAAATGCGCTCTACGCGACGAGGCCTACGCGTGGGCTTCGATTTTGAGGAGTTTTGACAAACTCCGTGGTAAGGGATTATCCTCTTGGGTTTACTCTTTGCCAGTCTCGAAAGTGTCTGAGTGCATGATCTTTGTGTAGGGGTGTATAAAATTACCAGTGTCACATTACAATAGTATTTTGGAGACTAAATTGAGAAGTGATAAATTAGTGAACCCAGAATGTGGTAATAAAGAAGAGGCAAAGGATTGTAAATTCATAAAGAATCACAATCCCCATATAACAAGTGAAATGGCCATAATAGAAATAAAGCAAGTTACAATTTCAATATTAAGAGATGAAGACTAAATTGCAGTGAGGAAAGTGGAAAATATAAAAGAGGAAATAAGGCAAAATTCACATTTTGGTCTCAGATTTGCCCCCTAACAAACGTAGGAGAAGAAGAGAGCAAAGAGGAGAGAAGAAGAGGAAGAAGAAGGAGGAGGAGAAAGAAGAAGATCAAGGTATGTTTGTGTCTTAGAATCAAGTGTATTTTGGATTCTTGGGTTTGAGTATGGAGAGATTAGTTGCTCCTTTGGTCTGAGGTTTTGTGGAAAGGTCACATAAACCCTTGAATTGTTGGGTTATGAGAAACCAAAACCCCAATTGGTGGAAAAATAAACATGGAATCATATCAAATTATATGGTTTAGAAGAATTGAACGGACCTATGGTTGGGTATAAGATTTTCACCTAAGGCTTGTGGAATGAGGTTCCAAACCACCAATACAAGTATTTTGGAGTTGTTTTTAGATGATTTCCATGATGATTCTTGAGGTGTTATGAATTATAGAAGTTGTATGAAGTTAATTGGTAGCAAAAGTGGCAAAATAACAAATGCGGGCAAAATTTACGAGGGTGTGCCGTCTGGTACAAGGGTGTGCCGGAGTGCGGTCACGGAGGCCAACCTATCTGCAGTCACAGGTCAGCTTTAATACCCGGTCTGAAGACTGCGAGAATGCAACATGCCGTCTGGTCGAGGTGTCTCCGTATAGGTGTGCCCAAATGCCCGAGAATCGCGTGTTTTTGTGTAGTGCTTGAGTCGTACCGCAGATAGTTTAGGAACCTTAGTAAATGATTAAGAAGGTTGAAATAAGATTGGAACTTCGACCAGCGTGCGTACCTCGCGCCTCGCGTGTTGTTGAATTAATGACTAAGTCTAGGAAGTGCGTTAAAATTATACGTTATACGTAGGCGATTAATATGTTGCCGTATTTGGTTGAGTGTGTAGGTTAAAAAGCAAAGGCGGGAAAAGTGTGGAATCGTGCTCTCAAGTTTAGCAAGCGAGGTGAGTGTTCTAAACTCATTTCCAAATTCTAGTGTATTATTATTATAAACCGTTTTACAGTATTTAATGGTTTTGAATTATGAAAAGCATTTTCAAGCAAGCAAGCAAGTAAGTAAATGGTTTTGAATTGTAAAACCATTTTTTGAAACAAGCAAGCAAATAAGCAAATGGTTTTGAATTGTTAAACCATTTTCAAGCATAACCAACAAGCAAATGGTTTGGGTTGTAAAACCATTTTTTCAAAACAAGCAAGCAACGATGGTTTTAAATTGTAAAACCATTTTCCAAATAGCAATAAAAAAGAATATTTGCGAAAACAAGGCCTAACTAAAATCCCTAGTTCTAAGCAAGCAAATCGGTCAGAGGTATTCCGTACGTGCACGGTGATGTTAGGATCTCATACATGCTTTGTAGTTTTGCCTGGTCGGCAAACTTAGGTCATACGTCATGCACATTGCAAAGGCGTAGCGCGTCTGAGGGTATATAAAGGTTAGAGCTCAACACTAAAGTACGGTGATGGCGACACGAGGTCAATTCCACCATGTTCACCAGGAGGAAAAAGGTGATGCGGACCGCGGGTCCTTCCGCCGACGCGATCGATGCACATGCTCGCGTGTTCACTGGGAGTCTGACAAAAGCGAAGTGTAGGCCTCGATGGTTGATGTTTATAAGCATGATATATGGTTTGAAAATCAACCATTGGTGCCGCGGTCGTAGGCTTCCGCGAGTTTAAAGCCAGCGGTTGAGTCGGGCTCAGTTTAGATTTAGCTTGTCCCGGTTGAGCTCGGTCGAGTAGGTTCGCTCAGCGGTTGAGCAGGGCTCCGTTTTATTTTTCAACATGCGGTTGAGCAGGGCTCCGTATTTATAAAAAGTTTTAGCTTTTTAAAAGTAAAGGTTTGTGAAAGGTTTTAAGAAACTTTTCAAGTAAGATAAAAACAAACAAGCAAGAAATTTTGAGAAGTTTTATAAACTTTCAAGCGAGCAGCGATAAAAGTTTTATAAACTTTTAAAAGAAAAGCGAAAAAGCAAACAGCGAAGTATTAAAAGTTTTTTCTAAACTTTTAAAAACAACAAGGCTTACGGAAAATAATTGTAAAGAAAGTTTCTGATTTTGAGATATTTTCAGGAAAAGCAAAACATTTTATAAAAGCATACACTCCTTGAAATCATTTAGCTCATTATTTTCTATTTTAAAAACTATTTTCCGAGTGCAGTGCATGAGAGCCATTTAGACACGATAGGATTTAATCACGACATCGGTATAAGTGATGTGTATTAATTAGAATAATTGTAAATACTTTGAAATTGTGTATATGGAATATATGTATATTACATAGTATAGTCTTGTGTGAGAATGTGTTGGTATCTTTGGTTGTCCATATTTAGAGATCATAAGTCATAAATGAGATGTATCTGAATTTGGAATTATACTATGTCTGGTACGTCATCTTCTTAGAGTTTTTCATTCTTAAAGATTTTACCAAATCCTAAGTTATAAATAGAAAAATTTTATAGAGGTTTTAGCAAGCAATACGGCTTAGCTTCACGGGGAGTTTCTAGTCGTTTGAGGTAGGCGAGTTTACGTGGAGTGGCCGACACCGCCCATTTGAAGGGTGGGGGTATTAATCACTCTTTGTTTAAGTACTTTGTTAATGCTTGAGGTTGATTGAGCGCGAAGTGGTTGATCGGTCGAACTTAGGACCGGAGTGTGAAAATTTTAAAGCTCAAATGATTGGCCCGTGACAGTCCGTGACAGTGTTGGGGGCTATTTTTGGGTGTTGTTTCATAAATTATGCATTAAATTGTGTTTTGTGGGTATGAGGCCGGGAATTGCCATGGGGTCGGTTCATCGAAGGAGATCGATGTAGGAGGAGTGGGCTGCCGGGTGGGCGACCCACTTGCTCTGTTTGGGATTTGTAAACAATCCGGGTTTGTGTGAAATGGACAACGTCCGTGTTGGGTGCTTGAAATTGATGAAAAGAATGGCTTGATTTGTGTGGAAATGGATAGGTTAATGCTTGAATTTCTTGTATTAATATGATGTCACAATTATATAAAATATAATTGTGTTTGTAGGCCATTGGAGATGATTTTAATAGGTTAATGCATAAGCGATGTGTTAACTTGATGTCACAATTATATCGAATATAATTGTGGGTGTAGGCCATTGGAAATGGAATAGTGATTAGCTCAAGTGAGCAAATTTGGGAGTTGGTTGATATTGTTGAATTACATGTGTAATTCTAAATTTGATAATATATGCATATTTGATATATTGGTATAAAAAATGATTGAAAAGGCATAATGCATTTTCATATGAACCGAGTAGCTAGAAATTAGGTGTGTGCGTAGCGTATGAAAAATTGAAAAGCAGCGTTTTTTGAAAGGAATTTCACGGATGAATTTCCAGAAGAATGGGGTTGGAGGCAGTCCAGCCGAGATCATTTGGATATAGGGGTCATAGTATTTCTTAAGGGTAGTCCCATAATTTTCTGAATACTTGATGATATAGTTCGAAAACAACGAAATTGTTTTTGAAAGAATGTTTTCTCATACATGACTTAGTAGTGTGAGGGTGTCGGTGAGGACTCGGGACATGGGTTGATTGATTAGACATTCAAGTAGGATCCCATAATTTTGCTTGGATGTGTGTTGCTGGAGTATTGCATATGCACTTAGGTGGAAGTAACGGCTTAGGGTGATTCCACTGCGAGCATTAGCTCACCTGTCGAGGAATTATATTTTTGGTCTGAGAGGGCGCATGAGAGACGACTCATCATAGAGCAAGCTTTAAAAGCGGGATAATGGCTTTGGTTTTATGATGTAGTACATGTATTAGAATGTTTTAAAACTTTTAATATATGTTGTATAAGAGTAAAATTCTAACTCTTGAAACTATTGTATATAGTTGGGATTTATTTGGATAGTATTGGTTGTGGGCTGAGTGGTAGTTTATAATGGATATGTCATATTAGGCCCACATTTGGGACCGGGTTTTGAAACAGGTAGAGCTCCCCCATACAAAGGAGACTCTGCCTGATTTTTCCGTGAAGAGAAGATGTTGGGTCACTTGACATTCATGAGTAATTTCCTTGGGTTGTGAATTGATCTGATTACCCCGGTTTAGGCGTCACATATATAGTTGGGATTTAATTTGATGAATGTTGGTTTATGGGCCCAAGTGGCCGTTTTCACTCATATATTGTTATATTGGATTGTTTGGGACAAGTTTGTATGGGCGAGCTCTCAGGTACAAGGAGGCCTCTGCCTGATTTCGTGAGAGATGTCAGTTGCCAGGCAATACACGAGAGTCGACTGCGGGTTGTGAGTAGTCAACGGACCCCCGAGAGATGGGGCGTCACAAGTTTATAATATTTTCAAATATTAGAATATTTTGAAATAATGTATAATAAAAATTAAAATATAAAAAGAAATTTTTTAATACCTATCCGTCACAAATCGGTCACAAAATTGTGACGGAATTATAATTCCGTCACAAATTTTTGATGGATCTATTATTCTGTCACTATTTTGTGACCGATTTGTGACAGATAGTTATTAAAAAAATTCCTTTACATTAAGTATTTGTAATATATACTTTTTCAAAATATTTATAAATCAAAAAATTCATAAAAACTATTAAGAAGACCCGGGTTATTAAATGACATAGGAATAGTTGTGCTTTCAAGCCAAAACCACAGTCAGTCGATTTGTATAGTTGAACATGTTGCTTCAATTATGTACTTACAGCGATTGATTAAAATAATTTTTTTCTAATATCACACAATTTTTATAATGTCATTTTATAACATCGTAACACAGTGTATGTGTTGTTGATACTTGTTTTGTAGTATGTAGCAGTGCAAGTATACAATTTAAAGTATTCAAATATCACAAATTTTAAAATTAAAAAAATTCACTAAATATGGACATATATAACAATAATAAATTTAATAGTTTCATCTTTCAAAATATTAGAATATTTTGAAATAATGTATAATAAAAATTAAAATATAAAATGAATTTTTAATGGCTATCGTCACAAATCGGTCACAAATCTATCACAAAATTGGTGAATTAGAATTCAAATCATAGATTTGTGATGGATCTAATCTTCAAATGCTTTATTTTGTGACAAATTTGTGTGAATCGTTTATGACCAGATGGCTATTAAAAAATTTTCATTTTATATTTGAAATCATTGTATTATATACCTTTTCAAAATATTAATAAATCAAAAAATATTCGTAAGAAAGCTATTAAAGGAGCCAAGATTATTCAACAACTTATAGGAATAGATTAAGCGCTTTAATAAACACAATCAAGTGGAGATTTAAAATATAGTTTAACATGTTTTATTCAATTAGCTATACTTTAAAGGTGGTTAAAATAATTTTTTTTCAAATATCTAAAATTTACTATAATCAAATTTTATGTAATAACATAAATAACAGTGTATATTATTTATTTTGATGCTTATTATTTTTTATGAGTATAAGCGATTAAATTAATATACAATTGAAATATTGAAATATCAAAATTAAAAATTAAAAGAATTGCACGATATAACCTGACATATATTAATAATACAAATTTCAAATAGTTTATAATATTTTCAAATATTGAATATTTTGAAATAATGCAATAAAATTAAATATAAAGGAATATTTTTAATAGCTGCTCAAATCCTACGATCGGTCACAAATGTCACCATTATAATGAGGTAGAATCCGTCTGAAATTTATGACGTATCTAGTATTCCGTCACTATTTTGTGACTGATTTGTGACAAATAGCTATTAAAAAAAAATTTCATTTTTACATTTGAAATTAATTGTATTATATACTTTTTCAAAATATTTATAAATCAAAATATTATTAAATATTAATAAAGATGAATTATTCAACAACTTAAAGATAGTTAAGTGCTTTAATAGACTCAATCTAGTTATTTAAAATATAGTTTAACATGTTGCTCCGTTGGCTATCACCACAGCGATTGGTTAAAATAAATTTTTTCCGATATCATAAATTTTATAAATATCAAATCTTGTAAAATCTTGACCTCTATATATTATTTATTTGATCATATTATTTTTTTATAGATATATATGATTGCAAAGTATATATCTGTTTAAATATTGAAATATCACAAATTTTAAAAATTTTAAAAAAAAAGTGCACAATATAGCACCATTGCCTTTAACTTATATTAATAATAAAAAATTCCAAATGAGATTTATAATATTTCAAATATTAAGAATATTTTGAAATAATGTATAATAAAAATTAAAATATAAAAATGAATTTTGTAGTATTAAGTACTTAAATGTGCAAAGTGTGTGGAATGTATTATTTTGTCAGGGGTCCATTGGCTGCAGTTAGCACTGCGGAAAATGCATAAATACCACATATCCATGAGACATATACATAGTAAAACACTCTTGGCTCTTAAACCAATACTCATAAAAAAAAAAACAAATATTTTAAAATGATTTATTTACAATTGTATTAGTTACCATTTATACAAAGCTTTGGTCTTGCGAAATTTTACAAAAATACAAGAGAAGGCTAGTTTGATATTCTTGACTCTAAGGTTCGGATAAGCCCACCCTGATGCGTCTTACGATTTTGAAGAGATTACGACGGGGTGAGCAAAGCAAGGTAAGTGGATTGCTCTTGGAGTTCTCTTTTTTGATCAAATCATGATGGCGGCGTAAACATCAACCACGTAACTAATATATCACTCGCGCATATATTAACGTAAATTAAATTCCATACATCATATTTATTCGGTTTATAGTAATAACATAAACGCTCACATGGGGTAAGGCACGATCGGTTAGATCTTGAGATCGCCCCCGAATCACACAAACATGTTATTCACCCATGGCAATAACACAACACCGCTGAATCGAAGCGAATCCACGCTAGCGGTCAGGTGGGTGTCAACGCTACGAGGATTCTTGACACCGGTCAAAATCTTTTGGAGCAAGAAACCACAGCGATGACATCCAGGCTCACAAATCCCATCCATTACATATTGCCAAACAAAAAGTAAAACAAGTAGGAGAGAAAAACCCTACCTTTCAGGAGTTTGTCGAAACTCCCGAATGTTTTGTAGCCCTTGCTGGGTGGGAAGCGGCTTTGCTTCTTTGTGTGGGAATGGCGGTCCGTCGTGAAATTTTGAGAGAAGAGTAGAGCTTACTGCTGCAGAAAATCACTTGTTTTCACTTCTCTTTCTCGGTTGCTCTCCCTCTCTTTCCTCTCCCCAAACCCGTTGGGAGACTTGGTCAAGGACATCTCTCAGCAATGTCCATTTCTCGATGAATTATAAGTTCTGCGTATCCTTATCAGTCTAGCAGATTTTCTTCCGTTACTTAAGGTCTTAATTTGTCACTCATGGGTCCCACCAGGCTCATGCGACCGCCTACTTGCCTGGGACACGTGGCACTTCTGAGCCACTCATAAAGTGCCAAGTGTCGCGCTCTACCTGCGCACGCCAGCGTGGAAGTGGCGTGCCGGTCGGCGAAGTCGACGTGGTAGCTAGATTTCGAGGCCGATTCAACGGTCTTGAATCCGTTTGGTCATCCGAGATCTGAAAAATTCTGGATTTTTACGAAATTACCATTTACCTGTGGGGAATGCGGATTTTAGGGGTCTCACATGGAATTAAATTAGTCACAAATTTGTAACCGGATATAGTGATACTGTCACTATTTAATGGTTATGTTCAATTTGTGACAGATAGTTATTAAAAAAATTTTCATTTTTACATTTGAAATTATTTGTATTATATACATTTTCAAAATATTCATAAATAAAAAAATATTCATAAAAACTATTAAGAATGCCAAGATTATTCAACAACTTATAGGAATAGTTCGTGCTTTAATAAATACAATCGAGTTGGTTTATTATAGTTGTATGTTGCTTCAATTGCTTATACAACGGTGGTTAAAATAAATTTTTTCAAATATCACAAATTTTTATAATGTCGAATTTTGTAACATCATAGCGATGTATATTGTTTATTTAAATCACGTATTTTTTTATGAGTATGTAGCGATCTGAAATTATATATACAATTTAAAATATTGAAATGTACAAATTTTAAAAATTAAAAAATTGCACAAAATAACAAAACATATATTAATAATAAAATTTCAACCAATTTATAATATTTTCAAATATTAGAATATTTTGAAATAATGTATAATAAAAATTAAAATATAAAAATGAATTTTTTTAATAGCTATCCGTCACAAATCTGTCACAAAATTGTGACGGAATTATAATTTCGTCACAAATTTGTGACGGATTTAGTATTTTGTCACTATTTTGTGACATATTTGTGATCGATTTGTGACAAATAGTTATTAAAAAAAAATTCATGTTTACATTTGAAATTAATTGTATTATATACTTTTTCAAAATATTCATAAATAAAAAAATATTCATAAATAAAAAAATATTCATAAAAACTATTAAGAAGACCAAGATTATTCAACAATAAAGGAATAGTTAGGTCTTTGTGAACTGTCGAGTCCATTTCGAAATATGGTTAACATGTTGCTCCAAATTAGCTATGCCCACGAGAATTGGTTAAAATAAAATTTTTTTTTCAAATATCATAAATTTTTATAATGTCAGATCTTGTAACATCGTGGCCTGATGTATATTATTTATTTCGATACTTATTAGTTTTTATGAGTATGTAGCAGTGCAAAATTATATATACAATTTAAAATATTGAAATATCACAAATTTGAAAATTAAAAAAAAATTTACAATATAGCACAACATATATTAATAATAAATTTTCAAATAGTGTATAATATTTTCAAATATTAGAATATTTTGAAATAATTATTATGTCTAAATTAAAATATAAAAAGCAATTGTTTTAATATTATTAGATTTAGGTCTAAAAATTGTGACGAATTAGAATTCGTCTGGTTGGCGGTCTATCTTAAATCCTTCTATTTCAATGGCAATTGTGACTGATTTATAACATATAGCTATTAAAAAAAAATTTCATTTTACATTTGAAGTATTTGTATTATATACTTTTCAAAATATTTTATAAATAAAAAAATATTTATAAAAAGCTTATTAAGAATACTGAATTATTAAACAACTTACACTAAAAAAATTAAATTAGAGACGGACACTTGTCGTCTCTAAATGAGATGGATTGAGGAGGCAGTTGCATACAAATTAATTAGAGCTTGAGAATGATTTACGTCTCGGATTTGAGACGGATGCGGGCGATCATTTCATCCTAAACCCCAGACGGGAAATAGAGACCGAATAATTTCGTCTCTAACCCGGAGACGGAATGCGAACAGGAAATCATTAGGTCTCTCTGTTAGAGAACGAGATGATTTCCGTCTAATGAAGGCAAATCATTAGTCTCTATTTAGAATGGAAATAGAAGCAAGATAATTTAGTCTCTAATCGAAACCGAGGAAAAATCTGTCTTTGATTAAGAACGAGGAAAATTCAGTCATATTTTATCCTCTATATAGAGACCAGGCGTAAGTCTCTAATCAAGGCAGTTTTGTCAAAGTCTCGATTAGAGACGAGGAAATTGTCGGTCTCTATTTAAAGTCTCTAAATAGAGACGGAATGATTCCGTCAAATTTGGGGCCGGAAATCATTAAGTCTCTATTTAAAGAAAGATAGGCTTAATAAAATCTCTAATCAGAAACGAGTTTTATTCGAGTCTCTGATTAAAACAAATTATTAGGGTCTCTATTTAGTCTCTAAATAGAGACGAGGAATGATTTAGTCTCAAATTTGGGACTAAAATCATTAAGTCTCTATTTAGAAACAGAGAAATAGAGCCAGAATAATCAGATCTCTGATTCCATTCTATTATTGACCTTTTGAAAAAAAAGAAAAGTATGAGACAAAAAATTCAAAATACTCTTTGTCCCTCAAAACAATCTAGGTTTTATCCTAATATTTGTTTTTATTTTAGAAAATATCTGTTGTCATATCTTTCGGTCTTTATAATATCTATGTATTTTTTTCTAATTTTTATAAGTAATGAAAAAAAAAAACATAATGAAGGATCCCAGGCAGGATTAACCTCATGAACCCAGGGGACCTCCGGCATCATGAATATATAGAAACTTTCCTCAGAAAACCATCAAATGGATATGGGCGAACCCTTTTACAATCCTTAACATATCTTTAGAAAATAATGCGGAAGCGAAGTAGTAAAATTTTTTTTTTCTTTTTTTTTTTTCAAACACTTAGATTTTTCAGAAAAATCGGCCAGAGTTTCCTCTGTTTTTCGGACTTTCCCAAATTTACAAATACATGCATAAGCATTTAAAAACACTTATAATCTTCAATTTTCAACTTAGTTTAGGACTCTCGTCCTGACTCAATCAACTTCAATATATACCATATACATTTATTCATTTAAATCATCAAAACATTCAAACTTTCTTCAATTCCATGCACATTTTTATCGAAGATTTGGTCTTGTGAGATTAAACCGACCGCCTCGTAATTCCATTTCAAAATATATACATATATGCACCTACTCATGACAAAATATTCAACATATAAAATGTGCAAAATATTTCTACAATGCGGGTTCACGGATGTCGTCTCACCGATGGCTTTCGACTCCGCTGCTTGCCGGGGGATATTCTCTGGGTTACTTTGTCTAGGTTCATGAAAAGGTTCTTAAAACATATGGAAAAGAGTGAGCTAAAGGAGCTCATTGAGTGTACATTTCATTTAAGATAACATTTTTGATGTCTCTTATATATATTAAAATAACTTCATGTGATCTTTCTTTCATAAACTATGAATCTTTTATAACATTGGTATATATCAAGTAATAATCAACGATATGTTTAAAAATCTTTGTATTAAGCAGCAACAACGCCGATCTTTATAACATTTTGGAGTATATATCTGAAGTAATAATGCATATAATTCAAAAATCGCTGTGCGTTACTTTGCTTTCTTTCTTTCGCTGGTGGGACAGAATAATCACGGTAGGTTTAAAGTCGTGGTGAGCGGTCTGTCGGGTGCAACCACTGTTGACAGATACGCTTTGCATAGGAGTTCGATCTGCTTACCTTATCCGCGATGTGAGATATTACTCTAAACACCTATTTCCCTCTCTCGGTTAGTAACACATAACTTTTACCCTCTAAATCCTTACAGCAAAAAAGATTACCTCGTAGATATCGTCATGCCAGTCATAGGAGTTAGAGGTAACCATGAGTAACCACATTTCTTCCAAATACATTTATAAATCCATTTAAAAACCTTTACTTTATCATTTATACATTTATGCATTTTTCTTTACACATTTTCAACTTCCATAATGCCTTAACATATGCATGCATATATAAACATTTACATGAAACTCTTATTTAACATTAAATCTAATTCCTCCTTTCTTCAAAATACATTTATAAATCCATTTAAATCTTTACTTTATCATTAAAACACATATATATACAAATATACACATAACCATTCTTTACATTTTAAACTTCAATACATATATAAACATTTAATATAGAATTCATATATTTGAAGCAAAGTAAACATTTATACATTTACTACATTCTTATGGATATCCATATATAAACATTTATATTAATATTTTCCTTTTCACATTAAAATCATTTACCTTTAAAACTCGATTTTTCAAAATATTAGTTTACACTCACGATTCACATTTCAAATCTTTCTTGCTTAAATTAAATTCTCGTTTCCACGATCCGATAGTCTACTTTTCACCTTTTTCAAAAGCCACAACTACACATTAATCATAACTTCCATTTTAATCCACCATACACATTCATTTAAAAACAAATGAACAAATTACCCTTAGCACTAAAAACCCATTCATTTTAGTAACCTTTTTCCAACAATACTCTATAAACTTTTGACCCAAAAATTATTCAAAAGGTCTTCAAAAATTGAAACTCTCCAGATAAGTCCTTTATATATCCAATAACATCTCTTTAAATTTTCAATTAAATTCCTTCCTCTAAGGCCCTCAACCACATAACACAAGTTATTACATCTAAATGACTCAATTTGGCAGAACAGAATCTGCACATAGCTCCACTTTGACAAATTTTATGGGCACTTTGGAGTTACAATTTGCATGTACTTCCTTCAGATAAAGTTTTCCCCTAGAAGTCTATTTTACCCAGAATTTTGAATCACTCAATTTGGATGAGTGAAACTCCACTTATGGCCAAAACACTACAACCATACCCAAAACGAGCAAATCATTGAGCTACACAGGCCTCACCTTTGATCCTGTTGGGAGCCTTGACTACAATTTGCTCTTGGTCCCTTCTATACATTTGTAGCCCTATCTCTTATGGTTCTTTAACAATTATAATCAAGTCATTTGGATGATTATAACTTAATATATAGCCAAAACAAAAACAGGGGTTTTACAGAAATTTTGACAGCATTCCCTTTACTTTATCACATGATCTTAATGCCCTCAGGTCAAATCCTTTCTTTTCTAACCAATTCCAATGCATTATACCTCGAATTTCACTTAAATCTAACTTAATTTCAACATATCATACAAGAATTCAACATCAAACCTAACCATTCACTCACTTGATTTTTTCAAACCCTAACCTAATCCATTTCTTTCTCAATTTCTATCAAATTCCTCACGATTCAACCTTAAATACGAGTGGAGTTTATCCACAAAACATCAACAAATCAAGGGTTTTGTGTGATCTCTCAACCAAAACCCTAGGTTTTGGGACAAACCAATCTCCATAGAAAAACCTGTAATCCTTACCAATAACTACTAAACAACCAAATACACTTGATTCCATAAAAAAAAAAACATACCTTTGTTCTTCTCCTTCTTCTCCTTCATATTGTATAACTTCTTATCTCTTCTTCCTCATTCTCCTCCATACGGGTGCCTTAGCCTTTGTGAGACAAAAATGAGACTTTTGTTGTCTTCCCATTTTAAATATTTAAATATTTTCCTTTAATTACCATTTGGTCCTCCCATTTCTTTAATATTGCCAGTAACATTTTGTGCATTTGAGCCCATGAACCTCATTGGTCCATTCTAATGAGAGCACAAACCTAACAGCCCTTAAGAAATGTTTTGATTAAATCTCACGAAAAATATCTCCCATTTTAAGATTTTTATTCCTTTTGTCTTGGCGCTTTTATGCGGAATTAAACGTCAAAAATATTCTATGGTCGTCTAAACTTCAAATTGACCATGAAATATTCTAATTAAATCCTTCACCGGTGGATTCGGGCTTTGAAATCACGAAATCGGATTAAATCATTAATCGAATCCGGACAATAGTGTATTATCAGAATTACGTTCGGATCGCCTGGAAACTATCCAAATGGACCCAGTTCACTCAGTTTCAATTTCAGTGTTCTAGATTGATTCAGTTGTTTTTAGTATTTTGACCCAATTTAGAAAAATTTCGTGTGACTCCAATTTCAGTCAAAATACTATTAAGCCAAATCTCTATTCTCTTCTAAATGTCAGTTCAAAGTCATAAGAACTGAAATTTCTTAAAGAATCGCACATAGCCATATCCAGGATATAATAAGAAAAATCACTATTCATAGAATTTAGATTACAAATTTAAAATTTTCACTTTATGCCCAAATAATGTGGGATAGTTCTAAATTTCTATCATTGGACCTCTTGTCCAGTTTAAAAACTACTATTATAACATTCAATCAGTTTGGGGTTTTACACATAAAATGAAAAAAAAGAACTAAATAATTTGTTTATAAATAGAAAATCTAGAATCACAACATATACTAGTTAGCTCAATTGAAAAACATATACCTATAATATGATAAATTAGAAAATTGCTGGCCTTAAAACCGGGGTCAGTTGACTACTATCGACATGTGGAATCTGAAGTGGACGTGAGTTGCAGATCTCACCCCAGAAAATCGAAGATGAGTCTCCTTTGTACAGAGACTTTCTACCCAAATACAATACCTGCAAATACCTACCAAACAGTCCAATATATGCAATATATAAATATGGATAAAAACGGCCTCTTGGGCCCATGCAATAAATAACCATAAAACATATACAAACTATGAATCAACTATATCCCCAATAGTTACAAGAGTTAATATTCTTACTCTTAAACAATACATATATTAAACGTAAAGGGTTCTAATACATGTACAGCACCAAAGCCACATCGGCTTTCTTCACAATAAATCTCTAGAATGATAGTCCTCACAGCACCTTTCACGTACTGTAAAATAAAGGGGATCACGACGGGGTGAGCTAAAGCTCGATGGAGATTAATACCCCAAGTGGTACTCACCACTAAGTGCGGTCACGATGTTCCAATTTAAACAAGCGTTAAGCAAATGCATGATCCTACTTGAATGTCTACATGACCCGACTCGGATCCAGGAGTCTCATTTCTACTTTTCGCCTAAAGAAAGTATACGTATGAGAATTATCATTTATTAGTGGGCAACGCCAGGTAGATATATATCAGATTGGGCGCGCATAGCGATTGAGTATATATTCATTTAATGGACTACCCTCCGATGAATAATATCAAGCTGGGCAAGCTCAGGCCAGGTTAATATGTTATTTTAGTTTGGACTACCCTCAGATGAATATATATCCATTTGGTATTTCAGGCGGTTGATATATTATTTGATTTGGTTACCCTCAGATAATTTACATTTTAGACTACCCCTCAGGAACCTGGTTTCTCTAGACTTATACCATGCTAACTCTGTAGTCTGAGATGTCTCGGTGCATATGGAATGCACACATAAGCAATTCAGCTTGATCTAATCATATGGAAATATATATAACATGAATTATCTTTCGCATAAAAATTAAATCACACAAATACGTTAGGTAATCATCCTCCTCAAACATCAAAATTAGCTGGCAGGCTAATATAAAAACACGCAATTCGATTGAATTACTTGTCAAACACATATTTTCAGAAAATACATTTTGGGTCACTATTCTAAGGCAGTAAAACCACAAGGGTTTCTGTTCCCGACACTCAATCCCTGGAGTTAAATTGTTTTGAACTTACGCATTTCACGACCTCTGGCCTCGAATCCAACGATACATGATTCCAAACCACTACACACCATTTCCTTACCCACCGGCCATGGGTAAATACGGTACGCTCCATTTGGGACCTCAAAAAAATTGTATTAGTCGGTCCCGTGTTTTGGGGCCGTCCGCATGACTCCAAATGGCCTCAATCGGCTGAGAACATTGAAAACACTAAAAATGGGAATAAAACCCAAGTAAGGGAGAAAATCCTACCTCGAGGAGTTTGAAGAAACTCACTAAAGCAGGAGTCACGCGTAACATTCTGCGTAGATCGTTTTCCTTCGTCATAGAAAGTAGACGGTTAGATCTCACAGCAAATCTAGAGAGAAGCTTAAGCTTCTCTCTTTAAGAATTAATTTGCTCTTGGATCAAATGGAAGCTCCTCACGTTTTTCTTTGCTAAATGAAGAGGATGAATAGTATTATCTTCGTCCTTTGATCATAAAAATAAATTTATTTAATTCCCCTTTTCTAGTTTTGACATTCGGTACTATCTCGACCATCCATTTCCATCATTTTCTCTCATACCACCCATGGTACATGAGTACTTTGTTATATGTGCCTTTATTTGTCGAAAATCGTTCTGACACCTGACCGCGATGCCTCGGCGTGTTGAATCATTTGTCTTAGCAAATGCGAGAAATTTTACATCTTAACTAGATTTCGCGAGATGATTCAGCCCAGTGCAATCGTTTGTCATCGAGATCTAGGGAATTAATTAGGATTACTTTGCTTAGTAATTAAAATTTGTAATCAAAATTACGATTTTGCCCTTATTCGAGAAATTTAGATTTCTCGGGTTTACATTCTCCCCCTCCCTTAGGAATTTACGTCGAGAATTCAAAGCGATCTCTCACGCTCCACATGCGTAGTACGCGTGCCTTTATCTTATACATCTCAAACTAGTCATTTAAATCTTAAATGACTAAACCACGTACCTTCATCCTTAAACAAGAAGGGATAAGTAGCCCGCATCGTGTCCTCGCGCTCCCACTTGTGACTCCTGCACTCACTGAAAATGCCGCCGTAGCACTCTCACTAGCCTCGCGGTCCTTGCGTCGCAAAACTTTGATCACGACTATCAAAGTGCTGTGGTCCCCTCTCGAAGGCCCATCTAGTGTCAATCAGTTTATCCCCAATCCACCTCTTGAAATTTGGATGCGGGTATATTTAGGAGTATGGGGCGTGAAACTCTCGTGTGGACACCTAACATCTTTGGGCGGTAAAACCCAGCCGATGCCTTGATAGTGCTATCCTCTCGAGTATCTCGAGGTCAGTAACCCCTCGGCGATAACTTCATACGTCTTAGGAACGACCACTCTCCTCTTAGGTATCACCTTGAAGGCGTGATCCTGACCTCGAACTCTAGGGTCGACGTCGCACTTCATCATAACTCTTATGCGGCTGCAGGCGTGAAAATATTGCTCATTATCCAGCTCACCTTCTCAAGGTGTCTCCTAATCGAGATTAGGACGTGATGGGGCTCTCCCATCTCGGTCGGCCTAAATGTGACCTACGGCGCTCCCACAATGCCTCATCACGATGCCATCCAGTATGCACGTCGATAACTATTGTTGTAGGCGGATTCCACTAAGGGCAATTAATCACTACCCTTATGATCCGAGGACACATGTTCGCGGCGTGTCCTCTAACACTAATATATAATCCTCACAAACCACGTATCCTGCGTCTTTTGCTTGGTGTGTGAGCGACCTTCCCAAGGTCACAGTGTGACAATCAGTGGACATCCTTCATCCATGTGCATGAATGACATCAGAGTCCTTCTTAGGCTCGACAACCTGAATGCAATTTCAATGGGTATCGAGAGTCTTGAGTCACTCGATATCCGTAACTCTAAGTCTACATGATAACTTTTTGTCAGGTGTGTTTCTACTCGAGTCACTCGGGCTCTATCACTCAACTAAAATTACATCAGTGTTGTAGTATTGTTTTCATGTCGAGTGACATAGCGCCGAACACGCCGAGCCTCTTACATTTCCGGATTGACTATGAGTCTTCTTTGGACGTAGTCCACGAAGACAACAACCCCGCACTCACCATAGGTGGTGAGCGACCATCTGGTGCACCCACTCAGGGTCCTGCATGAGCAAAAATCTCGGGAGATCTCTTTCGCCAATCCCGACTATCGGTTAACTCCTCACATCCTTGGGAAGAACATGTCCCATATACGGCTTCTCTAAAGGCCTTAACCTCCCAAGCCTGAAATCAATGCGGTGTCGGTATGACAGCCGGCTGGAAGGTGCCGGTGCGGCGGCCGTTGGTTGTCGACTCATCCGTGTCGAGCTGACGTTGACAACAATAGGTCTACCACACAAGGTCCACCCGTGCATCCGTGCGCCAACTCGATCTGTCACGACTTTGACCCACACTACGGCCTCTTTGGCTTATCTGTGTTCTTTGGAGGTGCTTGTATAGTACCAATGCTTTGAAAGCTAGTTCCTCGACCAAATCTTAGGGTGTGGAGGAATGAGCTATGCTCTCTCATGTTCTCACCATTTGCTTGGAATTTGTCTTGTCCCGAATCTTGGGATCCCTGTCTATGAAATCTGTCACTCATGCTTTCGATCACATACTGATGCGAGCAGGTGTGAAAGCAGGAGAGTCTTACGCCTCTTTACTGAGTAGGAGAAAGAGTGATCCTCCCTCTTGCTACCAACAGTATCGGGAATGTTCCAGTATCCTTAATTTCTCTCTATAGTGGGGCCGTCCCGACCATGGAGTTCATATCCGTAGGGAAATCACATAATCACCTTGAATGGACAACTTGACGTTCTTTCGAATCTCCTGTGATACCCTGGCTGATCGAAACTACGTATCCATTCGGTCTCTCCCGACTCATCCTTGCCTCCAGCCTCCTCTAGGTCGTGGCCTCTGATCTGTAACATACGTATCCCGAAAATCACCTCGGTAAGCGAAGCTTCGCGCCACGAACTTAGCATACGATTTGATGGTCTCGGCAAGCGTAGACGATCCTCGAATGATACTCATGCTCCACTGCATTTGGGAGTAGTCGAGATCTCATCCCACGAGAACCCAGCGACAAAAGCTGATCTAGATAGGGTTGGAACATCCACATGTGAGGATCCGTGAATCTATTGCAGCGTTCGTCCCGTCAAAAGGGCATCTACGTAAACTCGTAGTGCCGTAGCAGCGTCTAAATGTTGTCTTAGGGATATACATCTCCCACAACCACAGAGGTGATGGTAACGATCACGAAGGTCACATCTTGGAGTGGGCTTCGCTCCTCAGCTGATCAATAAATTGTCAATCCTCGGTAATGGAGTGCAGATTCTTGATCGTAACCTGTTCAGCTGCACGTAGTCAACGCACGGTCGAGGCTCTTGCCCCTCTTCTTAGCAACTAGAACGGCGCGTGGTGAAGTGCTCGGTCTAATAAACCCCTTGTCCAATAGCCCTTGTGGTTACCGGACTGCGAGGTTCACAGCTCAAGTTGCCATCCTATCTTGATCATGAGATGACAAATCTTTAGATAATAATAAGTCACAAGCCTGTGTTGATCCAGTAAGCTTATGCGGAAAAATATCCACATATTCGCACACTACTCGAGGTAGACCCAAGTCTGATCTCACCTCGTCCTCTAAGGTGAGCTCATTTAGCCAACCGCTCAAGCGTCACGACACTTGGACTGCGTATACTATACAGGGAAAGGAAATGTCATGTTTGTCCCCACGGAAATGCAGTCTTAGATCCTGCGTGTAGGCGGTAATCCTCCCACGCTCCTGATCGATACTTGACCACGTAAGCTATCGGCTGATCCATCCTCGGGATGCCTCGAACTCTAACATGTCCATAATCCTCAGGTCCATTGTGAGTAGAGTCCTGAGGATCTCCTAGCTTCACTTAGCCTGGAAGCATAAGTACCTATTCGCCCCAATCCCACAGGGGAGAATTCACGTAAGCAGCTCCTCCCAAGGTCTCTAGAGTCACTTGCCCCATTTCCACCATATTTGGGCCTCATTCTCTAGTTAGAACGCAGCTAGCCTAATCCTGGTCGCGTCAGAGGTAATCTCCATGGCTTCTAACACTTTCTCGATATGCATAAACTAATGGTCTATCACCATCGGATCTCTTCCCCCTGTGAATGTCGGAGGATGATGCGTCCACAAACCTCACAGGGTTTCTGCGGGATCTCACGACTACACCTTTATCTTTGGCACGTGCGATAGCAACCTCTGCAACACCTACGGCCTCTACAAAGGCCCGCTGATCAAATGCCGGCGGCTGGTCAATTGTCGGTGGTGCCTGACCAGTGCCAGTGGGCCTCCCTCTACGTCCTCATGCCCTACTAACCCTTATACGAGTTCAATGGCAACAAGAGTCATTTTAATTTTCATTTCAGTCTAACTAGTAATGCGAGATCTTGATTACTAATAGACTTGACAATATGAAGTGACCATTCATTTTCTAAGTGGCGCTAATTTCCAACCACTCAATTCATTTATTTCAATAAGGTTCAGGCTCTTGTTCATTTCATGATCCAATTCTCTAGGTCTGTACATGCCTTAAGTATTTACCATTTTTCCTATCGCATTTCACCATGCATATGAACATACATAGCTACCGCGCAATCACGCTAAATGGTAATTAAATCCCGATCACGGTGTCTGGGCATGAACACGGCCACGAGACACTAATCGCTACACTTAACTCAGTGTATACGTAATCAATTTCGTTTAAAATATTGTTTTCGACGAAATTTTATTTCCAAAAATCTTATTTTTTGAAAATTGTATTTTCGAAAATTTTATCAAAATTTATTTGATTTTATTTCATTTTATTTAAATTTAAAAAAAAAAAAAAAAATTTTCAAAATTTGTTTACAATGAGCAGTGTTCATTTAGTGACTCGGGAAAATCTGGGAGTCGAGCTGGGTCCAACCAGAGCGGAGGCCAGGCAGTGCACGGTGCACCAAAGCTGGCCCGGTTAGGCGGCGCACCTGCGAACACGCCCACACCGCTCGCCCGCGCGCCGCGCCCGGTGCCACGCTTCGCCGCCCCTAACTGCGTCTGCCGTAGCCTTTGCGCCCACACTGCGCAGCTCACGCGCGCCCTGCCCAGCGCTGCGCCGCCCAGCGATCGCCCGCGCTGCATGCCCGCTTCGAGCGCGGCAGCCATGGCCTTGTTTTGCCGCTGCGGCCCGCCTTTCTTTACTTCTTGGCGTCCACCCGGTTGCCTAGCCTTTTACGTCGCGATACAATTTTTGTATTGCGACCACGGTTCCCCCTCTCTACTTGACCTCCCGACCCACCAGTACAAATTTCTATTGCAATACCTCCTTCAGTGATGTATTGCAATACCATAAGCCCTCGAGCCTTTAAGTTGCAATACAATTTCGGCTCTGCATTTCTCTTTCTTTACGCAATACAAAAGCGTATTTTTAACACAAAAAAATTTTTACTATATAATTGAGCGTAGCCCAGCAATTCTGCTCAAAAAAAATATTTTTTCTTTATAAATGTTTTTATTTATTTATTTCCAGAAATTGGAAAAAGCTCTAAAAATCACTAAAATCATTTTTTTTTCATTTTCTTGGACACTCAAATAAATTCATAAAAATTTATTTAACCCCTTTTTCTTCAATTTGCCATATAAAACCTTAGAAAATTATTTTCTCACCCTCACTTAACCAAATAAATTTACAAAATTTATTTTCTTTCTCAGTTTTTCACTTGAAAATTTTCTCCACTCAAATAAATTTATAAAATTTATTTTCTTCCATTCTTCAATTTTACCACTTGTAAAATCTTAGAAAGTATTTTCTTCTCCATACAACCAAATAAATTTAACAAAAAATTTATTTTTCTTTACTTTTCTAATATTTCTTCTTATTTTCCACAACCCAAATAAACTTTGTAAAATTTATTTCATTTAATTTTAAGTCAGTTTTACAACTGTAAAACCTCAAAATTAAATTTCTTAGCATAAACCAAATAAATTATGAATTTACTTTGTTTATTTCCTTGGTTCAAGTTTACACACTGTAAACACCCAAAATATTTTCTAAAATATTTCCTTAACTCATCTATGTGCTAATCACCAAGCACACAACATTATAACACATTACAAATCATGTTATGCACACAATCACCAAATGATTCACAAAATCACACAAAACACATCAACACACGTGCATGTAGTGTCCTAGTTTTGTCCCGTGATTTCCTAGGTAATCTCATACCTAAACCGAACATCGAACCACACCTAGTGGTGATGCTCTTCCTCAACCATGGCCTAAGCCCAAATTTTCTATCTATAGGTTTCCACACACCTATACTCCACGTAAACCACCTGAGTGGTGATGGATACCCGAGCTTAGGAGCTTCCTGGGTATTCGTATGCCTAGCTACGATACCAAACGTGGCCCCTAAGGCCCGGGGGTCAGTGGCTACCATCAACCGCGGAATACAAGTGGGCCGTCGGGTTACCGATGCCACTTTAGAAATCGACGAGTCTCAGCACATGCAGGAGACTCTACCCCGAGAATACAATACACATAAATACCTGTCCCAAACAGTCCAATATATGCAATATATATAAATATGGATAAAAACGGCCTCTTGGGCCCATGCAACAATACCCATAAAACATATACAAACTATGAATCCAACTATATCCCCAATAGTTACAAGAGTTAATATTCTTACTCTTAAACAATACATATATTAAACGTAAAGGGTTCTAATACATGTACAACCACCAGTACATCCGGCTTTCTTCTGAAAATAAATCTAGGGCGAGCCGTCCTCGCACGCTCTTTGTACACATGCAAAATAAAGGGATCACGCGGGGTGAGCTAAAGCTCAATAGGAGATTCGCCCTAAGTGGAATACTCACCACACAGGAGTGCGATTACAATATTCAATTTAAACAAACATTCAACAAATCATGATCCTACTTGAATGTCTACATGATAGCACCGGATCGAGTCCTCAACTGACTCTCTCACGCTCGCCTAAGCCTCATTGTAGAATTATCATTTTATTAGTGGGCAACCTTCCGATGAATATATATCAATTGGGCGCTCAGACTGATTGATATATATTAATTGTTCAATGGACTACCCTCAGATGAATATATATCCAAGTGGGCCATCCGACGGTTAATATATTATTTAGTTTGGACTACCCTCCGATGAATATATATCAACTGGGCCGCTCCGACGGTTGATATATTATTTGATTTGGACTACCCTCCGATAATTTACATTTTAGACTACCCTCCGAACCTGGTTTCTCTAGACTTATACCATGCACTAACTCCTATAGTCCTAGGATGTCTCAGTGCATATGGAATGCATGTAAGCCAATTCCAAAACAGTCTAATCATATGCAAATATATATAACATGAATATACTCGCATAAAAATTAAATCACACAAACACGTTAGGTAATCATCATCTCAAACATCAAAATTAGCTCGCTTGGGCTAATATAAAAACACAAGCAATTCGATTCGAATTACTTAATCAAACACATATTTTCGAAAAATACATTTTTGGAGTGCTATTCTAAGACAGTAAAACCTAGGGTTTCTGCGACACGACCTCTCAATTAATCCTAGGTTCATGTTTTGAACCGCATTTCCACTGACCACTCTAGGCCTCAAATCCAACCAATACATGATTCAGAAACCACTACACACCATTTCCTTACCCACACGGCCATGGAGGCGACTACGAGTTTGCTCATTTAGGTTCAAAAAAATTGTATTAATTGGTCCCATGTTTTGGGACCGATCCAACGACTTGATGGCCTGTCGACTCAAACATTCGAAAAACACTAAAAATGGGAATAAAACCCAAGTAGGGAGAAAATCCTACCTCGAGGAGTTTGAAGAAACTCACTAAAACCGGAGTCCACGCGTAGCCTGTTCTGCGTAGATCGTTTTCCCTTCTCGTACCGAAAGCTGCCGACGGTTAGATCTCTAGCAAATCTAGAGAGAAGCTTAAGCTTCTCTCTCTAAAAAAGAATTCGGCTGCTACTGGATCAAAAATGAAGCTCCTCACGTTTTCTTTGCTAAATGAAGGATGAATATTAATTTATTCGATCCTTCGGTCACTTGAAATAAATTTATTTAATTCCCTTTTTTCTCTAGTTTTGACATTCGGTACTATCTCAGCCTTCCATTTCCATCATTTCTCTACTCATACCACTTATGGTACATGAGTACTTGTTATATGTGCCTTTCGTCGTAATCGATTTGGCACCAGAACCATATGTCTCGAAAAGCGTGTTGAATCATTTGTCTTAGCAAATTGCGAAATTTTACAAGCTAACTAGATTTCGAGAGATGTTATGATTGCAATCCGTTTTGTCATCAAGATCTAGGGAGATTAATTAAGGATTTTTAAGTAATTAAAATTTTGTAATCAAATTACGATTTTGCCTTATTCAGAAGTGGAATTTCTCGGGTCTTACAAAAATGGTCAAAATTGTCCCACATCATATCAGGGAAAAAAACTCTTGCACATATGCAAATAAATTATAAATTAATCACATTTTAGTTTTAAAAAATGAATTAATTAAACTCTTAATTCAAAACCAATACTTTAGTTTTTGTCTATGTGTTGAATATGATTAATTTAAAATTTCTTTCATTTTAACAAATGTCAAATTTACTTATCAATCTTTATATATATATATATATATATATATATATATATATATATATATATATATATTATTTTCAAAAAAATGTTTGGGAAAAAATAAAATGAATAAAAATATGAAATAATTAGTTTTGAAATAGAAATAACTAATTAATTTACTCGAATATGAACTTTATCTCTTTTTTTTTCAAAAAAAATAAAATGAACAAAAGAACCTTCAGAAAGGGATATATATGAAACATGAGTAGAAATTGTAGCGCCTCTGGCAGGGTCTGTTGACCACCGTCAACCTGCAGAATACATGTGAATATCGGTTGCTCCGATATCACACTCGTTTGTCTCGTATATGGAGACCCATTGCTATATAATTTTCTTACAAATAACCAATTTGTAATAATATTTTACAAGAGTTTGATGTACAACTCTTTTACACTTTATATGTCAAATTATATTAAAACTAGATTGCTCTAATATATTTTACAAAAATAATTCTTAAGGCCACAACCCGACCTTCTTCGTACTCACGGTCTCGAGCAGCTGTCTTCATTATGCACGAAGGGGGTCCTGACAATTGAGCAAGGCCGATAGTGATAATCTCTACGGGTTCTCCCGCTAAGATGCATGCAATGAAACTAGCACCACACATTTAAAGTAAAACCATGAAGTTCCTACTCAAAATGTCTATATGTCATGGATGAAGTGACCCACCCATTCCCATGTCTCGAGCCCTCACTGACTCCCTCACACTTGCCTAAGCCATGTATGAGAAAATTAATCATTTTCAAAACAAAACCTGTTGTTCTTGAAAATACACTACCGAATGTCGGTAAAAATATGGGACTACTCAGGGGCAAGCGTGTTGGAGAGACATACGAAGCAGTCATGGTCCTCATCGGTGATATGTTAGATGGAGTCTCCCAACCCATTCTCCGGAAATTCATCCTGTGAAATTCCTTTATAACCCGTGTTCGTTTTCGAGAAACTTGTGTCATGTACTCCACACTAGCCACCCTAGGTCCCCGGTGCATATGAAATGCAATATGTCATTTCACCATAATTCATGTTAATATATTATGAATGCATATATCAACGGAGTTTATACACAATCAACATGTTATTCATTAACACATAGCAATAACATAAATTAGCTCACATGGGCTAATACACAAACCAACTTGATCCATCTTGGGCCTTGACGCATCACTGACAACACACAATTTCATGTTATTGGAAACAAGCCACACACAATAAGGTGCCATCTTGACCCATCAATAGGGTACCTCACGGCCCCTTCAAAATCATGAACCAGTTTGGTTCCAATCATCCATACAACATCAAACAACCAGAAAACCTAGAAACTTTTAGTTTCCAGTTCAAACCCCAACCCACCACAGTCTTGGACTGTGTGAAACCGGTTATAGATATCCTCTATCCTTCAGTCTCAAGTTTTTGGAACTAAACCATATGGCCTCTCACGGCCTCCCATAGACAGCCCTACAATACTGTCGATCCTACAACATATATGCAATGGAGTCATGTTATATCCCGGCTATACACATCGACACAACTAAGCAAATTGAACACTTGGTACAAAACACAGAATTCAGAACGTTGTGATCACCCACTGTCTCCCACAGAAAGATGGATGGAATCTTGACTCAATGGGCTTTCCATAGAGTCCAAGAACACCCGAAACGGAGTTCGGATGAAGAAGTTATGACCTTCCGAAGTTGGAGGTCATACGTGATTTACTTCCAGTTGGTGACTAGAGTGGGCGAGGCTGAGTTGGCTGGATGAGCTCAGTCTAACACCTTGGTCTGACACTTTCTATGCTCCTCAGGCATATGAATGGATTCTTGACTCAATGGGCTTTTCATAGAGTCCAAGAACACCCGAAACGGAGTTCGGACGAAGGAGTTATGACCTTCCGAAGTTGGAGGTCACATAGGACTAAACTGTCTCACCCGAGCAGCCTATCTTACTTGCCCAACGCCCATTTCCGGCCGTCTCCTGCACCCACTGCCCTCCAAAAACATCCGGCTGGAAACTAGACTCGATGGGCTTTCCATGAAGTCCAAGAACACCCAAATCGGAGTTCAGACGAAGAAGTTATGACCTTTCGAAGTTAGAGGTCATGCAGGACTAAACTGTCTAACCCGGGCAGCCTACCTTGCTTTCCCGGACGGCCATTTCTGACCGGCTCAGACACCCACTGCCCTCCAAAGTGGTCCGACTGGAAAGTTGACTCAATGGGCTTTCCATGGAGTCCAAGAACATCCGAATCGGAGTTCGGACGAAGAAGTTATGACCTTCCGAAGTTGGAGGTCACGCAGGATCCTAGCTGGACGGAACCCACCGGGAACCCAGCCAGGTGACCAAGCCCGAAGTGCACCCAGCGAGCAGACCCAGCGGAAGGGTGCACCAGCGGGCGAACCAACGAACAGCCCTTCCACTAGGCGAAATTCAAATTAAGCGGATTTATAAGCTTTTAGGCTACGGGGTCGAATTGAGAAATTAAAACTAGCATCAATTTCATTGACGTGGCTACCATTTATCAGAAGGACTCACTACCAAATTCCCTTTATTTCCTAACCAAAAATCAGTTCTAAAGTCCGGTCAATGTGTGCTATACGATGTAGCTTCTCATGGTTCAAAATACAACCAAACATTCCCCTTAGGGCAAAACAACCACCACACAACCCTTAGGATAGAAAGTAACCAAAGTAGGAGAAGACCTACCTCTCGGAGTTTGTCGAAACTCCCCAATTCCGATCTCTATGAGAAACCCTTGCCGTGAGGATGAACTCTTCCTTTTGCTCCGCTTGAAACCGCCGATCCGATCGCCGGGAAATTTAGAGAGAAGGTGGAGTCTCTCTCTCTAAAACTCTCTCTTTTCAAATCTGGTTTGCCTTTTCCTCCCTCTCTCCCAACCGGTTGGGAGAAGATAGAAATCCCGAGTGAGATGTCGCTTTTCTTTGCCACTTGTCGGTCCCACAAGTGGATTCGCTGATTCTGTATCACTTATCCATACCTTGGATTTCCCTCCAATCATGTGTTGCCACATGTCCATGTGGAGTCCACACTTGAGGCTCAAGTTAGTGATTCGACACACGACACGTGGCACAACGTGAGCCACTCCAAAATGCGTAGAAGTGTCCCATTCGCTCGTTGCCTCCTAAAGCTGTCAAATTCATTGTCTCGAAATTCGACGTGTTAGCTAGATTTCACGATGATTCCAACAGTGAAATCGGTTTAAATCATTTCAGGATACAGAAAATTTGAGTTTTTACCGAAGTCTGATTTTCTTACTTTTGAAAAATTAGATTTTCTTGGGGTTTCAAGAAATAGAAATTAGGAGTAGTTAAATGATTAGTGGCTAATCATTTTAATTATAAATAAATGAGGTAGTTAAAAAATATTCAAATTAAATATTAAAGCGATTATCACTAATTTTAAATTCTAGTTTTTACCTTTATGTAAAGAATAATGTAACTTTTGGATAATATTTTTATTTCTATTTTTATATTTTCAAGTTTATTAAATTTTAAAATATAAAAGTATAAAAATAAATAAAAAACTGAAATCATAAATAAAAGTATTATGAATATATATATATATATATATTATACAAAATAAAATTTTAATAAAGAATAATAATGAATAAATAAAAAATTTAAAAAAAAAGAATTATTTAGTAGATTTTCAAATAAGTGAAAATAATATTTTTATATTATCAAATTAATTAAAAATAAGAAATTAAAATCATAAAATTTGTGCAATTTAAAAAAAAAAAAAAAAGAGATAGACTATTAAATAGGTTGGATGAAATTGAGTGGGTGGGGAGGGTATGGCTGGGGTGTTTGGGAATGAGCATTAGGTAGGTTTTGTTAGACAAAAATTAATTTGTTAAATATATTTTTGTTTCATTAAGTTATATAATATTATGTTTAATTTTAATAGTTTAATGAACCCTTTATTAAATAAATAAAGATAAGGCATTACTATCCTTAAGCATAATTCCCCTATAAATCTTTAGTAAGAATTTGTGTAGAGGCTACTTCCTAAGCGTGGACAGCATGTGATGATTAGATGTTTCATAATTCTTGAAATTTCCGTCAGGCATATAATATATTATTATTTTAATATGATGGTGGTCGATGTTGAAGTGATGAAGAGATAGAAAGATCAACATGGGTGTGCGTGGCGCCGTAGACTGATGACTTGTCCTTTTATTTAATTTACATACTTTATACAATTATTTGTTAGTAAGTCCATGTGGGGTTCCTCTTCCTGGAGTTATTAAAATTCTGATCAGGGAAGGGACGTGATATTGTGATAATGTTGGTTCATGTGACTTGGTTGGGCAATTATTTGTAAAATGTTTGGTTTTACAAATAAAATTTATAAAAAAAATTAAATAATTAACCTTAAACCAATTTTGTTGTTTTCCTCCACTTTTCTATTAGTATAATTCATTTTCTATTTTGTTCTTCATTTTTTATTAAAAAACTTTTAGAACCAAATATAGTGCAAATCAAATAAATTCTTGTTAGATTTGAATATAAGTAAAACATAGTTCGAGTGTTTTTATAATATTATATTATAAGTAATGACATTTTGGAAACAATTATCAATTCAAATGCATCTTTAAATTTGAGAAGTTCCTTGAAGCATGTAATACAGTTTAAACCCACTCTAACTTTCCTTTACATTCACATTACTTGGAACAAGCATTACATAAATAAATTTTGATGAAATAATCTTTACACAAGCTAAAAATAAGGAAAAATACTATTAAAATCTTGAATTTTGAGACTTTATATTTATATCTTGAATAAAAAAAATTGATTTTAATTATACAAACTTCTATTTTAATTGTACTTTTAGATTTGGATAACCGAACCTCACAACATTCTATGGCAGCATTGCAACATGGAGTCGTTTCTTTGACAGGCGCATGAGGACCCACCTCATCACCTTAAACGGCGTTGTTTTAGGCGAAGATGATGTCGAGTTAAGTTTATCGATCATGGCCAGAATGATCGGACGGCCAGTGGGTGACGGTTGTCCATGGATCTCACTCTTCAGCGGAGGGGAGGTGGCCGTGGGGAGGGAGTTTTACGGGTGGGAGAGTAGGAATAATAATTTTATAATTATTCAAATACTTAATTCCCATTCCCTTTTATTATTTTTCTTCAAAATTGGGACCTCTAAATTTATTATATTACTTGTTCATTAAGAAAAATCAATGAATGGGGATGTGACTTAGATTTTTTTTTTTTTTTAAGTTTGGAATATTTTTTATTTCATTTTGAATTAAAGTGAATACATCTTTTAATAAAAATCTTTAGCATATGGTATCTGCCAGATATCTCAAAAAAAAACTGCTTTCAAATATTTCGGTAGAAAAAAGTTCAAATCAGTAATTTTGTTATTAAACGTATATTTGTTGCAATGGTGCCCATTCAAATTACCTATTCAACGAGACACGCTCGCTGTAATGGTTTTTTCTGTTTACTCATAATAGAAATATTACTTATATGTCCAGCGTGTATGGATAAAAGGGAGAAAAAGGAACAAGGAAGGACGTGTAAAATATGGTTTTATTGTTGTCGGTAAAACATATTTTGCTTTATATTATTTATACATTATTAAAGTTTTCCTTTAATAAAAATAATAATATAGGATAGGTTTTTCAAAAAAAAAAATATATATATATATATATATATATATATATATATATATATATATATATATATATATATATATATATATATATATATATAGGATAGGTTATATATGGATAAAGAAATTCTGACGAGAACCCTTACTTCAATTATAGATACCCCACCTACCGTCCCAGCATTGCAAGTTGACCATCACTTATCCGTCTCTTAAGAAACAAAAAAAATTTCAACGCCCAAAGCATTCATAATGTATTAAAAGTTTCGTCGCATGGTTTTAGAGGTTTTGATTATGGGTTTATCGAGATGTTCTTTAGTTGGAATCGATAAATTATTTTTCTTAAAAAAAAAAATTGACAGTTTTATCATTCATATTAGTGTGATTTCATTAGTTGAAATTGTTACTTAAAATAGAATTTGTACCACTAATTTTATTAATGATTTTTTAATCAAATCAATTACTGTTATCATATTCCATGAAAGTAATCCATGTATATGCTAAGTAGTAGGCAAAAATTACAAATGACAATGAGACAGATTTTTTAAAGACTTTTTTTCATGATTTATGGAATATTTCTTTCTAATAAAATTATTTAATATTTAAAAACATTTTAATATTCTATGGCCTTTCGCCACCTTTTTAATATTCAATTAATAAAGTTATCTCTTAAAAAAAAAGAGAATATTTTTAGATTATTGATTTTCAAATTAAATTGCTCTTAATAATTGGAAATTGAATCTATTTATTTGGAATTGGCTCCTTGAATAGCAAGGGATGCAAGCTTCAAGGTGTCGGTGTGAATATTTTTCTTTTTTTTTAAATAAAGAGCTTGTTTGCCTGTTGGTTTTTTTTTTAAAACACTAATAACACAAAAAATATTAGTGTTTGTGTGTTTACAGTTTCTAAAAATAGTTTTCTATACTAAAAAGCAAAAAGAATAAGGAAAGCAAGGAGAATTACTTTGGTTCCCAATTTTATTTTATTTTTAAAAAGAACTAAAAACATAGAAAACATTAAATTTAGAACAAAAATAATTTTTAAAAAATACTAAAATGATGATTTCTCAAAAGTAATTATAAAAAAACATAAAAAAATAAAAAAAAAACTAAATTAAGATAACAAAGAGTAAATTTAGAGAATACCAAAATCTTGTTTAGTTTTAGTTTTTAAAAATTGTTAACAATTTATCAAAATTAGTTTTATTATTTGTTATATGAATATATATTTTCATAACCAAAAAAAAAAAAAAAAAAAGGAATTAGGGCCCATGCTTGGGTGTTCACCTTATTTTCAAAACTAAAATCAGTTTTTTTTTTTTTTAAATTTCTTTAAAGAACCAAACATTCCCAAAATTTTCGATTTTTCATTCACGGGGCAGCTTGGACCTTAGGACCTGAATTTGGTTGTAAGTGGACGGTTGAGATTGAAAATTGGTGTGTAGAGTTTTTATGCTGTCGTAACATAAAAGTTTTGTTTTTGTCCCACAACCAAAAACATAAAAGTAAAATAACCATGAAATAGGAGCAGTTGTGCAGTTGACGTCATGGGCTTAAGTTGGACTCTAAGCGCCCCCACAATAGCAGGCGGCCAGCACAGTCGGTTGCCCAAAATAGCCTTCATAATGTATTCACTATTTTAACAGTTTGCCCTATTTCTCTTTCTCTTTCGTTCACGACGCCGCTCTGTAAATGTAATGTTTTCTGCTCTGTTCCTCCGCATCTCCCTCTCTCTCAGGTTAAAATTAAGTTCATACACTCCTCATAGTGAGGTAGCTTTCTATTCACAAGCATTCTTTTTTAAAGGCTCGATTTTTTCCTTTTTGATTTGGTCTTCTCTTCCTTTTACCTTTCTAGGGTTCATGAGATTGTAGAGGAGTAGGTTTCCTTTTTGTAATCGATTTGCGATTTTGATATCGGTGTAAAGTATTGAATTTCAGAAGCAAGGTTAGCCATTGCATCTCTGGATTTCGCAGATTCTAGGGTTTCGTTCTGCCTCGATTGCCTCTCCTTCGTTTAGGGATTTTCTGAGTCCGCCATTGATGGTTCACCGGGGCGATAAAGTTTCGGCTGCGGATGCGATTTTGAGGCGCTTACGTTCACCGTTTATGATGTTACGGCGCATGGCGGGTTGCCCCCGCTGCGTCTCGTGGGTTGCCTACGATTTACTTTTTTTTTTTGTATTTTCAGATTTGTTGATTGTATTTGGATGTTGATCGTGGTGAATAATGCTTTGATTATTTTGGTTTTTGTTTTTCCTTTTTGTGTGTGCGGGGTTTGTTTTGTAGGGATTTTGATGTTTGTTGAATTGGTGTCTTTGGGGAAGTTTTTGGGTGAATACTAATTTGATGTTTTGTTAATAGTAACTATATGCACATGTGATGTTTTGTTGAAAATTTTCACTCTAACCCAATTCATGAACATTGCTTTACACGTGAAATCATCCAGTGACATAATTATTGAAAACCCATAAGGATTTAGGCTAGTTTCCAATTAAAAAAAAGAAGGAAAAGAAAAATCAACAAGCCTGCTTTCAGAAGCTAGGGATAAATCATCTCTAATCTTTGGCTTTATTCTCCCATGTTATAATATGTAGAAGACAGCCACGTGATGAAGTCATCCTTTTTTAGAAAACCAGCAAAAAGTTCCAACATAAGGCTTCATTATCCATCCATGTCTTTATTATATCCCAACCACCATTGTGAGTTATGACGCAAGAAAAACCCCATTATTTAGGCTTAACGAATGATCTCGAGTTATAGCTTGAACATATAATTATGTTATGTGATAGAGTTTTACCATCCGACTCGTAGGAAGATTAATCTGATAATAATATAACTTAAAAGCATCATTCGTACGTGCACAAGACCACTGAAGACACCTCCGACAAAGATACATCTCGATGATGGACATAGACAAAAAAAAAAAAAAAAAAAAAGGTCGGGCCAATGCAATGCCTTAAAGTGATTCTTTCGCACATTCACATCCCATTCACTCTCTCCACTTTTTCTGGAATCTAGAAAAAAAAAAACACGAAAACCGGTAGTATACAAATCACGAATCAGGCTGGAAATCCTTTCAATCCCGCAACCCTTCCCATTTCTTGCTTTAAGGCTACGTGTGAGCTTTGATAACTGAACAATATTTTTAATGTATATACGTTAAACATTGAATATTTAAGGGAATCTTGAAGTAGAGTGCAGTTCATTCATCTGTCCATAATGCACACTAAATCCCCTTACAACCCCGCGGAAAAAAATCGACAAGTAAGCCGTTCTGACCTGGCTTGATTAGGTAGAGGTGATCATTCGTGAACATTCTAGCTAGCTACCATCTGGTTTAAAAAATGAAAAAAAAAAATAAAAAGGAAGAAGAAGGAGGAAACTATTACCCGACATCGCCTCAAATTCAATCTTATTTGCCTAGCGTAGATAATGTCTGCTAAAGCCTTCATACGGAGGAAAAATTGAATCTTTTGGTACTAGATTTCCCTGCTGCATGCAAGAAGAACGAGAAATAATTATCCCTACTTTTTGTAATAAATTATAATACCTACAGCTACACATTCAAATCCTTGGTCACAATAGACATGACAAAGAAGAACACAGGGTATAGTAAAAATACGTACGTATTATGATGCCCATGCATGAAGCAAATTATATGCATGCGTGGCTGAAAGAAAAGAAAAAATTTTAGTAAGGCTTTGTTTAAGTTGGTAGTCTACAAGTTTGAAACATCAATTAGATCAATAAAACTATTTAGGAAACAAGGAATATTGATTCCTATTGCCTTTCTTTTCAACCATGCATAAAAGGTAATTATATAATAAAAGACATAGCAAAGTACCAGATCCAGAATATAATAAAATTATACAATTATACATGAAACCTATAAATATTTGTTTCTATTAATACCTTGGAGTCTCTATTAAATTCAGCCCAACAGTCATCTATTCGAAAATCAAAATCCATGTTAGAAAAAAAAAAGTATTGATAAACTGTTCAATGTTTATTATGGTTCTTTTTTTGGTAAACTGTTCCTTATATTTATGTATACTACTCGGTTTCTCATATCTTGTTTTAATCTTCCCATAGTGGATTTGAACTGATTCTGGACGATGCTCTGGATCTTGTTGGAGTGGTTAAGCGGTACTTTTTTCTCTGTTATTGTATTTGTAAAAATTTAATCATTTTATTAGTTGTTTATGAAGGTAGAGAATTCATGGGATTGAATAGACGATTAGTCATATCAAACATTCGTTGCTTTGACTTGGATTTTTCCTTTCTTTTTTGGATAGAAACTTGAAAATCTTTTGGGATGTTGTGAATTTAGGAAAGAATAACTTATTTTTTACGCCTGGCAAACTCAAATGGTTTCTTAGACCTTGATGAAATTTGTATTTTTGCCTTTATTTTGTAGGTAATAGTTGAAATTCAGAATTCAGTATTAGTTCTTCTATTTTAAGGTCACCCTAAGCTGGACTTAGAATTTTTATTCTAAGGATTAGAGTGTATTGAATTAAACCTGCGATTCTTTGAAGTTTGGGGTTGTGGTACTTGTTTGGTTATTGAGAAAGAAACAAGGGAATGTGAAGAAGGCCGCAGTAGAGGCGGGAGGGAGAAAAGCCATTCAAAGAAATTTATTTGTTAACCATTTCTCACTATCACTTCAAACGAGATTCAGTAATGGGTGGAAATTAAATAAGTTGGCATGCTGTAGAAAACAATCCCTTTACTATAAATTTAAAAATTACAAAATACTATGAAAAATATAATAAATCTTACCTTCATATGTTGATGTGACTAAATTACTCGAGCACATAGGTATCAACCCAATCCCTTTACTCGTTCCGCACATAATTTTTCATAATCAAATATTTTAAATCAAATACATATTGACATTAATATTTTTTGATAAACAGGCACGTAATCCTAGTAACAACGTGACAAACATCTTTGTAAAGGCTCTTCTTGAAGGGCCAAATAGAACCAGCGGCGGACCAGGCAGAATACCTCGGGGTTCCCCGGGTGGTCACTTCTAGTGGAGTTCCATTGTACAATTCTAGGGAATGCACAAGGACCCAGCCATAAAGAAGTAAAACACATGCAACACCACAATACCTAAATTATATATAAAGTCCCACCACATATATAGATATGGACCCATAAGCGTTCAATACGAATATCGGTATTCTAAGAGTAGTTGCGGTTAGGGTTACATGAGATTAAATAGATCCCACAAAACAAAGACATATAGGTGGGATAGAGTGCTGCGGTTAATAGCATATAAAAGCGGTGTTGAATCGGCGCGGAGTGGAGAGAGAGAGAGAGGAGGAGAAACTAAGACACTTTGGACCTAGGGAACAAATTAAAAACAATAAACGTGAAATAAATCGATTGAGTGGCATAATTATAAGGAAAATAATGCTTTTATTATCAAGAATTTCTTCTCTCAAGACCTCCACGTTCTCTCTTTATAGGTTCCCAGTTTAGAAACATTCACAAAACCCATCATTACGAAGTCCAACAATATGAAATTTATCTTTAAAAATCTAACACGACATGATTTTTAGAACCTTAAAACACGAATCTGTTTCTGACATACAATTGAGCATAAAGTGTATAAACTGTATTGTACAAATAATCATGAAAACACGATAACCAAAATTATTGAAATGCTTATACTTAAATCAGAGACCAACAACGTACCGTACATATATCCTTTATAAACCGTATTATATACCCATCATATACCATCGGGTAAACCCGACCTCACGTCACCGTGCAATATTATGTAACCGTTGGATGGAACCAACCTCACGACATCGTGGCAAACCACCGTCGGTAAGCGGAGCCTCACGGTAGGTGGAAGCATTATATAACTAACTCACGACATCGTGGCATACCACCCGTCGGTAACCCGACCTCACGGTCGTGAAATAATATCTAACTAAACTCACGACATCGTGGCATACCACCGTCGGTAATCCGACCTCACGACCGTGGAAATAATATCTAACTAAACTCCGCGACATGCATTGGCATACCACCGTCGATGTCGAACCTCCGACCATGGAAACATTATATAATTAAACTCACGACGCCATTGGCATACCACCGTCGGTAATCCGACCTCACGACCGTGGAAATAATATATAACCAAATTTTTACTCACAAGTGCTTTTTCAAACGATACTGTATCATAATCATTTCACCAGATCTCAAAATCTCTTTCTTAAAACAATAAGTTTCCAAAGCGGTTTAAAACCTCAATCCACGTACCCAACATATTTAAAATACCACAGACTCATCCAGGAACTCATTAAAACTTCCAAATATTTAAAATGTTGACAAAACTTACATGAAATGATAACTTGTTTTTATAAAAACTGACATTTTCATTTATACTGTAACCGTCGATAAGTTATATATGAAATAACTAACCGCAAAATATATATCATAATAATACCGAAACATTCTAAAAACAAGTAGACCACTCACGGACTATAGGCTCAGTGCATTCCCTGCCAAGATCGTCTCTAGGCCCGAGCGTGAGTGCACGTAATATAAATAAAATATCACTTAGGCTCAATAACTGAACCAACAACATTTGGGAATGCCCCTAAGGTCTTAGAATAATTTTTAGAACTATGAAATCATCCTAATTGGACTCCGACAGGTCCAATTACACAATGTGCCCTATAGGGCCGGGAGCTAATTCCTCGAAATTGAACGTCCAATAATTCCTAAAAACATCCAATTTCACTAATACAACTTCAATTTTTCCAAATTTGACCAATCGATACTCTATTTCAGTCCCGACTTCTCGGTAATTACCCGAAACAACCTAAAAATGGAAACCTAACCAAACGATGTCCAAAATTTACAAACCACATATCAATGGAAAGCCCAAGAGACCAGGAACTCATTGGTACCATTACCTTGGTCCAACAGTCGCTGTGGTGGCCGGAAAACCCGATCTAAGCTTCGGCCGATTTCGTTTTCGTTGTAACTTCCAAACGGTGCGAAATCTGCAAAAAGGGACCACGTAGATGAGTTCAGAAGGTCCAAAAATGGTGGAAAGGAGCTATGGGGTGGCCTGAAGTGGCCGGAAAATGGTAAATCACAAAACTCGGGGTGAAAAATCGGTCTGCGGCCACGCCCGTCGGGTTCAGCCGGCGGATCCGGCGTCCGGTGGAGGTTGGCCGTAAATTTACGGCCGACATCGTCGGCGGTGCGCACCTGGTGGTCGGCGCGTGTACGATGATGGCTCCGGCGGTGGTGCCTGCGTGCAGTCCCGATTTCTCACGGCGCGGTGGCTCGGCTAAAGGGGTGAATTCCGGTTTGGAGGATTTTCTCGTAGAGTTTTGGGAGCTCAAATTGTTGTTTTGGGCTAGGGTTTCATTTGAGTATCACAAGCTATGTTTATATAGGGTCTAGGGTCGCTTTCGGGTAAAATCTCAGACAGAACTTGGACACTGATAAAGTGCTCTTTGTTGAACTTCTAATGGCGCGTAACTTTTGTAGTAAATTCGGTTGTGACGTTCAGCCGATCTATGTAACTCGTATCGAGGCCTACGAAATGGTGTCTTAGTTAACCTAAAACTATTCCTCCTCGAAAAAGTCAAACTTGGTCAACTTGGGTAAAACTTAGTCCAACTTAGTCCAAACTTGGTCAAACTCGTATTATTTAGTGCAGACGTTACAACCTACCTTAAAAGAAAATTTCATCCCGAATTCGTTCTGTGTCATGGAAGAGGTGAGGGTACTGGCTCCGCATTTGGTCTTCCCGCTCCCAAGTCGCTTCCTCGACTAGGTGGTTCCTCCAAAGGACCTTCACTAAGGATATTGTCTTGTTGCGAAGCTCCTTCTCTTTTCTACCCAGAATCTGCACTGGCTGCTCCTCATAGGATAAGTCATCCCTCATTTCCGATCTACGGTGTCTCGACACATGTGGGGATCACGGAATGCTCACTTGCGTAGCATGGAGATGTGGAACACATTATGGACTCGAGAAAGCTCCTCCGGTAAGTCTAATCTATAAGCCACTGGACCTACCCTCTCAACAATCTCAAAAGGTCCAATGTAGCGAGGACTTAATTTCCCTCGCTTTCCAAAACGTACCACGCCCTTCCAAGGAGAGAGTTTTAGAATACTCGATCCTCGACCTCGAAACTCAAGATGCTTAGAATATCCACATAACACTAAATATTCATCAAGACGTATGCTCAACCACCAACAAGCTAAGGTTGGCATAAAATCTTTCCATCCTAAAAAAAAAAACCCTACAGGTCTAACTTTCATGTCACGCAGTTGGTCTCTTACCTACATCTAAGGTGGAAGCAATGGGGATAGATTCGATGACTATTAGTGAATCCCTATAAGCCATGCTCATAAAAACATTTCAATTATACATAATTCAAGATATCTCAAAACACTTAGGCATTTTACGGATAATAGGTTGATGATGGAAACACATGAATGCAATACTACCACCATCACAGCCCTAAGTAGAGTGACTCTTTTGACTTTCACCCAGGACTAGACAATCATCCCATAAGCGGCAGAAATGAATTGTTGGGACTTACCACGAGGATATGCCCACATAGAGTATATCTGCGACCTTTACGGGACTACAACCCGGGAACCTAGTCATCGTAAGTGTCCACTACATAGTCTAGACCCTCACACGGTCAAAGCACGGAATGGTACGGAATTCCCACAACATCGAACCCACGGCCTGTGAGAAAGGCTATAAGATCCTACTTTCCTTAGATTCAAACCTCCTTGAGTCTCAGGAAGTCAAAACCTAAGGCTACTCCAAGTGCAAATAACAAGTCATAAGATTCCTTAGCCTCTCTCACAATCGTGTCACATAAAAAAATTACTCAAGTGGTCTATTACTTTATCACCCTTTCGACTCACATATATGTATACCTTCTGACATAAACCTTGATCCCCCAAGTGCACTCTCTCTTACACTTACTAGGATCAACATTCAACACTCATTATTAGGGTTACACAAACAACGCACTCAACATAAATCACCTCTTGTACTCCTATCTCCATATTACTCATTTGAAGATAAAGTGCTAAGGGTTCTTTTCCAACTGGGATCACCCAGTTTGGAGCAAAAATGATCAAGTTATGGCAAAAATACTAACACTGGCCATAACAGAAAAATCCAGCCCACAAAAATGCAAGAATTTATGATTTTCCCCACTCTTTCCATAAGTTTCCAACCAAATCAATCCCAATACTCAAACACACATCAAAGCCACTCTATTGACCGAAACATCTTCCAAAACACATCTTAAATAAGAATCTAGGGCTTTGCCAACTCATCACTCAACCAATTTAAAGTTCAGGATGAAATCTAACTTCCAAAAAGAAGTAATCCATAGATAGTATCCCTCTATACAAAATCCTCAAATCCTTACACAATAATCAGGATTAGGGTCTTACCTCCCATATCCTTCAAATCTAGGGTTAGGAGAATTCCCCAACCAAACCACTGAAAAGAACCATTTTACGAATCAAACCATGACCTTTACATTTTGGCTCAATCTCCTTTCCTAGTCAAACGTGAAGTGGTCCTCGCTATTCTTGAGAACCCTTCTATGAACTGCGGTATGCCGCTCATCTAGAGACTCCGCACTTACATTGTCATCGTAGTTGGTTGCTCCCCGATTTGGCTTGCTTCTTTGCGAGGATGCATAGATGCCATCGGCGAAATACGTGTCAGGAACCCCACTCGGCCCGACCAGACCTCATTTGTTGAACTTGGCATACAATGGTATTGCCTTAAAGTGCAACACCAAACCCAAATGTCTCTCATGTTCCAACTCGCTTCTCAGTACACGGATGTCGTCGATGAAAACTGATGACAATCCGATCTAAGTATGGACGGAAGGCGGTTCATTAAATCCATGAAAACTGTGAGGCGTGGTGAGTCCGAAAGACATCACTAGAAACTCATAACGCCCATATCTCATCTTGAATCCCGTCTTGGGAATGCATTCCCCTAATCCTTAATTGATGGTACCACGACCTGAAACCCGATCTTGGAGAACACTCTTTGCACCACAGGTGATCAAATAGGTCATCAACTACAGGCAAAGGATATTGGTTACGAATGGTGACCTTATTCAACTATCTGTAGTCTATACACAACCTCTAAGTGCCATCAGGAAGAAGAACTATATTCCAAGAATAAATGAAACAAATTCAATTCCAAGGATAAGGTTAGGAAGGTATACAAAACACTGGATGAGTTACTTGCAGTATCTGACCCAAGGAATTTAGAAACCTAGGCTCGATGCAGTGATAGGACCCGACCCGGATACCCCTCCAGGGTTCCCCGGGTGGTCCCGCCTAGTGGGTTCCATTGTACAATTCCTAGGAATACCGCAAGGGACCCACCTAAAAAGTAAAACACATGCAACACCCTGATACCTAAATTATATACTTAAAGTCACCACATATATAGATATGGACCCATAAACGTTCAATACGAATATCAGAGCATTCTAAGAGTAGTTGCGAATTTAGGGTTACATATGAGATTAAATAGATCCCACAAAACAAAGACATATAGGTGGGATAGAGTCTTGCCGAGTTGTCCTTGAGATAAAGCAGTGTTGAATGCACGGCGCGAGTGAGCACTGCGAAATTTGCCGGACCTAGGGAACAAATTTAAAACAATAAACGTGAGAAATAAATCTCAGTGAGTGGCATAATTATAAGGAAAATAATGCTTTTATTATCAAAATTTCTTCTCTCAAGACCTCACGTTCGCTCTTTATAAGGTTCCCCGTTTAGAAACATTTCACAAAACCCATCATTACCCAAGTCCAACAATATGAAATTTATGCTAAAAAATCTAACCGACATGATTTTTAAGAACCTTAAAACACAGATCATTTCACAACATACAAGTGGAGCATAAAGTGTATAAACCTCATATTGTACAAATAATCGCTAAGAAAACGATAGCAAAAAATTATTGAAATGTATCGCCATCGAGACCAACAGCGTCTGCAATTTACATATATCCTTTATAAACCGTATTATATACCCATCATATACCATCGGGTAAACCCGACCTCACGTCACCGTGCAATATTATGTAACCGTTGGATGGAACCAACCTCACGACATCGTGGCAAACCACCGTCGGTAAACCCGACCTCACGACCGTGGAAACATTATATAACTAACTCACGACATCGTGGCATACCACCGTCGGTAATCCGACCTCACGACCGTGGAAATAATATCTAACTAAACTCACGACATCGTGGCATACCACCGTGGTATCCGATACCTCTGCTTAAGTGGAAATAATATCTAACTAAACTCACGACACCGTGGCATACCACCGTCGGTAATCCGACCTCACGGCCGTGGAAACATTATATAATTAAACTCACGACATCGTGGCATACCACGTCGATGTCAAGCCTCCACGACCGTGGAAATGTGCTCTGTAACCAAATTTTTACTCACAAGTGCTTTTTTCAAGCGATCTTTGTATCATAATCATTTCACCATATCCTCAAAATCTCTTTTTTAAAACAATAAGTTTCCAAAGCGGTTTAAAACCTCAATCCACGTACCCAACATATTTAAAATACCACAGACTCATCCAGGAACTCATTAAAACTTCCAAATATTTAAAATGTTGACAAAACTTACATGAAATGATAACTTGTTTTTATAAAAACTGACATTTTCATTTATGCACAACCAACCGTCCGATCAAATAAGTTATATATGAAATAACTAACCGTAAAATATATATCATAATAATACTGAAACATTTTAAAAACAAGTAGACCACTCACAGACTATAGACGCTCAATTCTGTTCCCTGGGATCGTCTCTGGCGACGTGAGTGCACGTAATATAAATAAAATATCACTTAGGCTCCAATAACTGAACCAACAACATTGGAATGCCCCTAAGGTCTTAGAATAATTTTTAGAACTATGAAATCATCCTAATTGGACTCCGACAGGTCCAATTACACAATGTGCCCTATAGGCCCGGTACCCAAAATTGGGGCTTTTCACACAGAATTTAATTTACCGAAATTAGACCGTCGATAATTCCACAAAACATCAAATTTCACTATCTGGCTGATTTGCGAATTTGACCCGATCGATACTCTATTTCGAGTCGGAGCTTCGGTAATTACACGAAACAACCTAGAAATGGAAACCTAACCCAAGCGATGTCCAAAATTTACAAACCACATATCAATGCGACCAAGAGACAGGAACTCATTGGTACCATTACCTTGGTCCAACGGTGTAGTGGCCGGAAAAGCCCCGATCTAAGCGGCGATTTCGTTTTTGTTGTAACTTCCAAACGGTGCGAAATCTGCAAAAAGGGACCACGTAGATGAGTTCAGAAGGTCCAAAAATGGTGGAAATGAGCTATGGGGTGGCCTGAAGTGGCCGGAAAATGGCCGAAAATCACAAAACTCAGGTGAAAAATCGGTGCAGCCGCCGTCGGGTTCGCCGGCCAGATCCCGGGGCGTCCGGCGGAGGTTGGCCGTAAAATTTTACAGATGGCATCGTCCGGCGGTGGCGCACCTGGTGGTCCGGCGCGTGTACAGTAACTCCGGCCGGTGGTGCTCGTGCAGTGCGATTTCTCGGCGCGCGGTGGCTACTCGGCCCCGAGTGTTCGGTTTGGAGAGTTTTCTCTTGGTTTTGGGCCTCAAGTGTTGTTTTGGGCTAGGGTTTTCATTTGGTATCACAAGCTATGTTTATATAGGGTCTAGGATCGCTTTCGGGTAAATATTCAGACGAACTTGGACAACGATAAAGTGCTCTTTATTGAACTTCTATTAAGTAGTAACCTCCGTAAGTCGATTGTGACGTTCCGCGGAGTCTATGAACTTCGTGTCGGCGGGGCCTACGAAATGGTGTCTTAGTTAACCTAAAAATATTCCTCCTCAAGAAAAGTCAAACTTGGTCAACTTGGTCGAGCTTGGTCGAGACTTGGTCAAACTTGTATTATTTGAATACGGTCGTTACAACCTTTTGTAAGGGCCCTTACGGCCCATCCAACGGTGGTCCACTCATGGTATCTGGTTCGCGAGGGTTTTGCTTTCGGCGCCAGTGAGAACCGAGCGCGGGATGTGAACTGAATGCGATTGGGTGGTTCAGCTGCCGTGGGCTAGTAGCTCGGTTGGTGGTGGGCGCCTGAATGGTATCTAGCTCATGGTCCAGGCCAACCCACGGCGAAAAGCCCTTGGCTTTGAATAACTGTGGGACTCACCCTCGCTCGATGAGCCGAGAAGAGAATGTGTTCTGCTCTGATCATATCAATGTACTTTGTCAATGGATACAAATTTCATACTATAGGCCTGAGACTAGTCATTTACCATAATGAGCAGTGGTGTTTGCATTAAGGGTACAAACTATAGTGAGAATGCTAGTGATTATTATAGCGATTATTAGAGATATTGGAGTTAGAGTATCACGGTTATCTATTCAAAAGAAGCAGTTCTATTTAAATGTGATTGGTTTGACCCTTGAGGCATGGTACTAGGAGGCACCCAAATTACAGCCTCGTAGAAGTCAACCAAAGTAGAAGGTTTAATAGATATGAACCATTCATACTTGCAATGCAAAGCGTGCGGGTATATTATGTACCATAGCTATCCTTCATTAAAGCAGCCCCTGACGGATTGGATATTTGTGTGCGAGATTAAGGCGAGGCGGTTGTAGAGATGCTGAATTGTCGAAAACTTCTTGATGCAGGTGGCGCTTTGGGTGATCAAGACA
The DNA here is from genome assembly GCA_016808115.1 of Tetrastigma voinierianum. Taxonomy (NCBI): domain Eukaryota; kingdom Viridiplantae; phylum Streptophyta; class Magnoliopsida; order Vitales; family Vitaceae; genus Tetrastigma; species Tetrastigma voinierianum. The sequence goes on from JAEQBH010005104.1 coordinate 115,932, forward strand.
ATGAAATTAATTTACATCAAATTGAGGGTGGTGGAGGACAATGATCTTGGTCTTCTTAATGATCGAATGGTGGAGATATAGGTTACGATGTAGGAGATGATGAATTTGAATGAAGATGAGATTGAACATGTTTTGGAATCTGAATCGGAGATGAAGATGATGATGAAGAAGACTTTTCTTGATTTGTAGTATTTTTGCAATCTTGTTCTGAAACACCATAGTAAACCTCTCCCAAAGTTATTATAATCTTTAGTTGTCCATTTTCTAACTCCTTAACCTGGCTTTTGATGTAATGGGAAGGGATGAGTTTGGAATTTTGTGCTGGTTTATGTTTCTAGTATTTTTTTTAGGGAAAGAATTGTGTAACAATCCTTGCTTTAGTGGCATAAGAAACTTTTTAATGATTAACCTGCACTTGAAAATAGAGTTTATATCCAAATTTCTTCATTCATTCTTTATTTCCTTTTTATTTAATTGCTTTTGTCCACGTGATTTTTCTTAGTATATTCTGTACAGTATTAGTAGGCCAGTATTTCTGGTTGCTGCTCCATTTTGAAATTGTGGACAAGACCCAAGTCAAAGTATGGACAAGATGAATAATGTATGCTTTATTGTTAGAATTATGAATACACATTACATGTGTGATGATGAATGGTCTTATTTTAGATGCTATAAATTACATAATCGCAGTAAATATATTTGCTCTCTTGAATCTCTACTTGTTCTAAGAAACTTTTTCTTTTTCATATCATTAAATAACATGCTTTGGAAATTTATTGGAAAATTTTTTACCTTTCCAAGGATGAGTATAAGAACTGAAGCATAATATAAATGGTATCAAGATTGTTTGGTGTACATCCAGTGAAGAACTAGGTCACCAGCTGTAGTTTGATTTGGAGGTTTGGTGATATTTGTGCACAGATCATCACTCCTTACCACGGCCCGAGAGAAATCGCCGAATTGAAGTAAGTATCACCACTACCCATCAACACAAACCTAAATTTTCTTTTCGTTTTTTTCATGGTTCCAAGAAGTGTCGGCGATTTTCTTTTTATTTCTTGTGAATTGTTTGATTTGGGTCTTTGTTGGGGAAAATGAGAGTGTTTGTGATTAATGATTAATCTTTATTTTCCATTATCTTGCGGAATTGATGTTTTGATTTATTCTATTGGGTGTGCTAAGTTCGATCATGTGAGAAAACCATACCATTTTTTTAAAATTTTTCTTCAAGTATATCTAGGTAGTTGACTATTATGGATAGTACTTGAACATTAGAGGTTTCATGGTTTAGCTATTAGAGAGCCTAATGCATGGATTACTAAGGTTTCATTTTCATTCACAGTATCTGGATTTTGCTATTCTGCGATTTGGGTAGAGAAGATATATAGGGTGGTGTCGTGGTGGTTGTGATTAATGATTTTCTTTATTGAAGCTATTTCCTATCTTTTCCTTTTTCCAGTTTTGCTCTACATCGACTGTTTCTTTTTTTTTTTTCTAATTTATTTTTCATTCTTATTAATGTTGTTGGGCTTAATAATCACCTGATTCCATGGCCTGGTCCACAAGATTATAATTATCCAATTGTTAGGTGGTTCTTTGTCCTAGGTGGTTCTTTGGGATGGAATGTGACGCCCCAACACAGGTCTTTTTTTTCATTTTCCTTGCGGAGTCTCACGATTGCATATAATAACGTAAAAGCGAGTCATTTTTTACATGTACATGGACTGAGGAGGAAACCCAGTAAAACTAGCCAAAACGTGTTATTATTTTTTTATTTTTTTTCCAGATTTCCAACTCATGGAAACAATATGCATTACTAACCTTTGCTTTCACCAAAAGCGGCATGTTATCTAATGAAAAATAAGACATGGCCAGGTTTTTTCTTTCCGGTTTCCTATCAAAATATCGACATGCATTACTACCATTCCTCCTACAAAACAGCATGTTATCAATAAAGAATATAACACATTCAGTGAATTTTTTCCAGCTTTCTAAATAGAAAGCATTAGCACACAAATCCGACATACCAACCTTTGTTTCCACACCAAAAAATGGCATGTTATCAATGAAAAATAGACATACAAGCTGGGTTTCTTTCAGTTTCCCTAAAAATATCAACATATTACTGCCATTCTTCTACAAAACAGCATGCTTTATCAATCAGAATGCAACACATACACAAGTGGAAGAATTTTCCGGCTTTCTAAACAAGCTTCGACCTTACACAATCAGTATTACCAGCATTGTTTTTTTTTTTTCACACCAAAAGCGCATGTTATCCAATGAAAATAGACATGCAAATGGGTTTTCTTTCAGTTCCCCTACCAAAAATATCAGTATGCATTACTATCATTTCTCCTACAAAGCGACATGTTATTAATCAAGAATATAACACATGCAAGCTGGAAAATTTTCGACTTTCTAAACAAAGAAACGGTAGCACCTGAAATCCGACCTTCTACCAGCTTGTTTTCACACAAAACTTCATGTTATCAATGAAAAACTAAGACATACAAGCTACAGGTCTTCTTTCAACTTACTTACCATAAAATATCAGCATACTACTATACATAAACTCGACGAGTTCAACTTCACAAAATTACAGTTTCTAGCGATCAAAGAGGTGCGGAAAACACACCAGTTTATCCCAAGCGATTTTGAACCCGACCCATGTTGGGGCTAAGCTCCATGGCCATTGGGTGGCATAGACAAGGATATCCCAAGTAGGAAAAGAACCTACCTTGTTGGAGTGTATACCAACTCCTCCTTCCTTTCTTCTCATTTTCTTCCTTCTTTTCTCCTTTCCTTTTCTTTCTTTCTTTTTCTTTCTCTCCTGCAGATGCAGGCGGGAATTTGGAGAACCCTCAGCCCAGGTTGCTCCTCTTCTCTTCACCCAATTTGATGGTGTCTTGGTGGAGAACTGCTCCTAACCTTCCTTGACACCTAGCATCCCGCCTGCCAAGTGCCGACTAAGCCAATTCACTCTTTTCTCATGCATGATCTCCTTTGGACACCTAGCCCCCTCCCTCGAAGCCAATTCTCATACAAGTCAAACCAAGACATTTGGCCTTTGGTTTGCCAAGTGTCTTCTCCTGCGGTGCCACATGGCATGCACCTTCATGCCATGTGTCAGCCACCCTCATTTGTCCATTCGTCTGAAATCGTGAAATTTAAAGCGCCTCGAATTCAACGAAGTCAAGCGTGTACCTAGATTTCAAGAAACGAATTCAATGGCGTGATCCGTGTCGTCATCCAAGATCTAGAGAATTTCTAGGTTTGCCACCTGTGTCTATCGTTCATTTCTTTCGGGGTCTCACATGGAAGAGCTCCATCCGGTTCCAATGCCTTCACTTCCATTGACTAGAACAGTTGGAATGATTAGGACATACCTGAATCACGGAAAAAAAATAATTCTCTTCATCTACAGTTCTTTAATAAAAATCTACTAACTCCTTTCCTTTTGCTGATCTGATTTTGGGTTTTAGTTGAAAAAAAAATGATCTTTTTTGTAAAGTGGGGAAAGAATAGTAGAAAACTGCTTTGTTTTTTTGGTGGGTATTTTTTTTCTTTGTTTCTATGTCATTCTAATCTTACTGGTTGGGGGGATGGCTAGCCTAATCTAAGCTAAAGCTTTGTATTATCTGCATGGATTGGGCTTGTACATAAAGAATATATATATATATATATATATATATATATATATATATATATATATATATATATATATATATATATATATATATATATATATATATATATATATATATATATATATATATATTCTAAGAAAACGAAGCAAAATCCAAAAGTTGTAGTAGCTTTATTCTCTATTGCAAATGCTAATACTGATTCATATCCATGCCCTTTCGAGTTTTAAGGTCTTGTTATGGTGGTGTGTGATGATGATGATGATTTATGGGCCATTTCCTCCCTTTGTTATTTAATACGGCGAAAATTAGTGGGGTGAGTTTTTTCTGTTTTTAGTTTTAAGCTTGAATTTGTAGACCTGCGCTTTTCTCATTTTTGATACAACCTTGTGTTTGCTTGACCCTTTATCGATGTCGATTCTACCCCCAGCAAAACAGGAAAAAAAATAAAAATAAAGAAAATAAATGGAGTGATGATCGAGAGAGTGCGGTACAACTCATTGCGGGACGGATTTTAGGCTATATCTGAGGCGGTTGTTTGGTGCTCGAACATTGAAGAGAGAGAGAGAGAGAGAGAGAGAGAGAGAGAGAGAGAGAGAGATAAGAGAGAGAAAATGTGTGTGGTGAGCTGGAGAGTTCCAAATGATGGATGCAGCAGAAAAGCCGGCGATCATGGGTACCTAACGAACTACCAAAGGCTGCCTTTCTCTATATCTTTTCCATCTTTTTTTCCTCCATACCCATCTTACATTCTCAATACAACTATTGTGATCATATTTTAAGCAATGAGGGAAGGACTATAGTAGAAGTAAGTACTTACAATTTGTATGCCATTATGCTTTATGCTATTGTGATCATATTTCAAGATAAGATACAACAATGACTTTATGCTTGTAGATTAACACTTTATGCTTGTTGATGAACTTCTTGGGTGGTTGGTTTAGTAACCATCATATGTGCAGATGGGTAGAGGGAGTAAAAGGAAGGAGGAGATAAGCTGAAGGTAGAGTAAAAGGAAGAGGAGAAAACCATGAAGGTAGAGTAAATAATAATAGTAGATCTTGGACCCAGAGTCTATTGATAGGGTCAAATCATGTACCAGAGACCCAAGACATGGCTCCCATGATACAATCACAAATTCCTTCAGTACAACCATCACCTCCTCCGCCAGCACAGGCACCACAACAATTTGAAATTGGCTCTGCATCAGCATCTGTTGCTGAATCTATAAATGTTGAGACCAACATTGATGGTGCTGCTAGATTTGACCCTAGAGATGTGATCACTATTGAGAACAGAGAGTAAGCTTTCATCAACTTAATTTTCTTCTAATAATGCAAATAGAAGCATGTACTGTATTAACATGTCATAAGCATTCTCTCCATCAATCTAGGAAATTTAGTTACCACTCGAGTCTCTTTGTAATGAAAGATAGTCATAATTATTAACATTTAATTAATTGACATGTACCAATACACTATAATACTCTTAGTTTTATGTAATCAAATGTGGTAGAAAGAGTCAACTTAATTTTTTTTTCTTTTGGTTTTTGTTTTTTAGATGGGCTGATCGACCCATTATCCTCATCATTTTCTTAAATTCGCTAGAGCTTGAGGCTATCCCATTAATTACTCTAATCGCCAACCAACATAAGAAGGTTCAAACACAAACACTTGTCCACAATGTATATAGGTTTGAGTAAAAATATGTTGGTACCTCTTATTTTTGGACCACGAGCTATTCAAAAAATTGAAGGGAATGTCACTCGGCATTGTGAGTAGATAAGAAGCGGAACATGTGTCTGGAGAACTAATCTCACGTGTTATGAAGGAAGGGAGTCGACCATAGGCCCATAGCCACGAGTGTTGTGGGATAGGTGTGTAGTGTAAATACCTAAATAATCGATGGGCATAACGGGAAAAAAAGTGAAAGTAAAGAAATTGACATCCCAAACGCAATCTCTCACTTTTTTATATATGGGAATAGATTCTTAGTCACCCACTAAAATAGGTTCAGTGTCCAATGCATATCTTATATTTATAATTATATCATGTTACATTTCTTTTATTTTATAATCATATCATTCCCCATTATTTTCTCTTCCCATTTTTAATATTGGGTGTCCAATGCATATCTTATATTTATAATTATATCATGTTACACTTGTCCACAAACACTTATTAACTCTTTTCAATAGCGAAACTAACAAGAAAGTAATTTTTATCATAGATTGTTGCCTCACGAAAAATGCTCACGGATGATCACTAAGACTTTCGAGTAGCGACTTCACAAGGATGGGTATACTTGGAAGAACATTCCTCAGAACACTAAAGATTTGTATTTTGAGGATTTTCAGGCAATATTTCTTTCAGATATATTGTAATTTTTAAAATATAAAATGAGTTTGTACTAACTATTTGTTTTTTTTGCAAATTTATAGAAATATTTTCGGTGGGATCAAAAAATAAGTGGCATAGTCAGGATTCTTTAGGAGAAGCGAGCTGTGGAGTATAAAGGTTTCATTTGGACCATTAAGAATGCGAAACAGAAGGCCTATGTTTCTGATGATATTTGGAAGGCATGGAATGATGAATTCAATAAGCCTGAGTACATAGCAAGAGCACGATAGAACAAGCTAAATCGGCAAGCTAGTGAACCTGCCACTCATACCGGAGGATCTATCACACATTCTTTACATGCTAAACGCATGGTTAGGTTTTTATGATAAGAAAATTTGTTACAATAATATTTTAATTGTGTGATCACATTATATACATTTTTTGTTTTTAACTCACAGGAACAAAGTTTGGGAAAGAAGCCTACATACTATGAGTTGTTTATTACATAAATCATACTAAAAGGAGTGATGAGCTCATTCGTCAATGAAAGCCAAAGCTTTGAATATTAACACATCTTAATTAAAATTTAATGTTTTATTATATTAATAGTTAATTCTTTCATTACTAAATTTATAAATTATAATGTGATGTGTTGTTGGTGCGGGATGATTTCATCAGGCTACGAGAGGAGATGTCCCCAGCTTGGAGGAGGGGTCGTCAGAGACCTCGTCAGTTGATGACAATGAAATTTTTGTTAAAAATGTCGGGGGAGTGAAGAAATCGAGACTCTATGGTATTGGCTCTGAAATATCAACATACTGTAGCATTGCCTCTTTTAGTGGCACTTCACCTGTGATGGGTCATAGCCATGAGTTAGAGGATAAATTGCAGCTTGTGCAGGAAGAAAATAAGCTGTTACGTGATCGGTTTAAGGATTTGCAAGACCAGCACCAAAAAATACAAGAGCAAAATGAAAAAATGCAGGAGGAGATGCGTAAAAAAATGTAGGAGGAGATGTGTAAACAAATGCAGGAGATGCAAAGACATATGCAAGAGCAGATGAAATCACAATTGGCAACTTTTTTTCGTGGTGACAATGATCAGTAACTATATTTGACACTAATATTACCATTTTGTTATTTAAGAATACTATTGATTTTATAATTAATTAAAAGTATTGTAATATTTCAATTTATTTAATGATATCTGATGAATTTAACTATTAAGCTACATCTTAATGATTTCCTTATATAATTGGCTTTGGATAATAATGTGAATTCGGTATGAAAAGTCAAGATATGTCAGCAAAAAATATTAGTATATATAGACGGAGATAGAAATACGAATTTTAGTCTGCGATTAGAGACGAATGCTGTTTGATCGAGAGCGAATTTGAGACCGAAAATTCCGTCTCTGATCAGAGACGAAATCATTTCGTCTTTAAAGAGAGACGAAATTTGAGACCAAAAATTCCATCTCTGATTAGAGACGGAATGAAATTTGTCTCTGATCAGAGACGGAATTTGAGACCGAAAATTCCGTCTTTGATCATAGACGGATTTGATTTCGTCTCTAATTAGAGGCGAGATCATCAAATCTACGAGGAATTTGAACCGAAAATTCCGTCTCGATTGAACGGAATCAATCCATCTGCGAGCGAGAGCGAATTTAAGACCGAAAGTTCGTCTGTTCGGAGAGCAGAATCAATCTGTCTCTGAGCAGACGAAATTTGAGCCAGAAATTCCGTCTCCTAATCGAGCGGTTGGCCTTGGGAATTATTAATTTAGAGACGGTCGAAATCACATACCAGCTTTTTTAAGACTGAAAATTCCGTCTCTAATCCGTCTGGAATTCTGTTTCTAGACGGATTAGAGACCGAATTGTCCATCTCTAAATGAAGGTTTTTTTGTAGTGTTATAAGAATAGTTCATGTTTTAATGAATACAATCGAGTCGATTTTGAAAATATAGTTTAACATGTTGCTTCAATTAGTTATGCCCCAACGGTGGTTAAAATAATTTTTTTTTTTCAAATATCACAAAGTTTTATAATGTCAAAATTTTAACATTGTAGCCTAATGTATATTATTTATTCCGATACTTATTATTTATTATAAGTATGTGCGAGTCTAATAAATTATATATACAATTTAAAATATTGAGAAATAATACAAATTTAAAATTAAAAAAATTTGTACAATATAACACAACATATATTAATAATAAAATTTCAAATAGTTTATAACATTTTCAAATATTAGAATATTTTGAAATAGTGTATAATGCAAATTAAAATATAAAAATGAATTTTTAATAGTTTATCCGTCTAAGCGATCACAAATTGTAGCGGAATTGTGTTTAAAATCCTTTGTTTTTGTGTGAATTAAATCCGTCACAAAATTTACTGACAGATCTAGTACATCACTATTTTGTGACCGATTTGTGATCGTTGACAAATATTTATTAAAAAATTTCATTTACATTTTGAATTAATTGTATTATGCTTTTTCAAAATATTCATAAATAAAAACATATTCATAAAAACTATTAAGAGAAGGTAATATGTCGATTCAACAACGTTTAGAATATCTCGAGTTCTTAACATGATAACAATCAAGTCAATCTTGAATACATAATTTTACCGATTCATTCGATTAGATTATTTCCCAATGGTGGCTAAAATAAAAATTTAGGAGAGAAATATTATAAATTTTAAAATTTCAAATTTTAACTATACATCCGCGGCATATATTATTTATTTTTATATTTAGTATATTTTATGATTATGTAAGCAATGTATAATAAAACTTAATATATTGAAATATCACATTTAAAAATTAAAAGTATAATAATATAGTACAATATATATTAATAATAAAATTTAAAAATTATTTATAATATTTTAAATATACAAATATTGAAATAACGATATATATATATATATATATATATATATATATATATATAATATATTTAATATATTTTGAAATATTGTATAATACAATTTAAAAAATATAATAAGGAATTATTTTATGAAATATATATCAAATGTCACAATTCCGTCACAAAATAGTGACAGAATATAAAATCCATCACTAAAGTTTTTGACGGAATACAATTTCTATCACTAGTTTGTGACGGAATCTAATTTTCGTCACTAGTTTGTGACGGAATCTAATTTTCGTCACTAGTTTGTGAAGGAAATTGGATTCCGTCACAAAATAGTGATAGAATTGTGACAGAACTCAATTTTCGTTACTATTTTGTAATGGAAATATTATCCTTTACAAATTATATTTAATGGAGTCTTTTACTTTTATACTTTATTTAGTAGTTTGTGATGGATTGTTTTCCATCACAAAATCAAATCACAATATCAATCTCAATTTCATCACTAAAATTTTTGCGCCACCCCTTCCCTCCAAGAATTTATTAGCAGTTTTTTTGGTCACAAATTCGTCACAATTTTCACGTCACAAATCCATCTACAAGCAAATGTCGGTCATAAAACTAATTTGGTCTTCTTAGTCACAAATTTGTCACAATTTTGTGACGGAAATTTCAATCAAAAATTTCCGTCACTAAAATTTATTTTTTTTGTAGTGAACCCTATTGGAGTTATAACACTAATGTAACACTTTTAAAACACTAATTTAAAACCTTAAAATTATTATAAATAAATATATTTATGATAAATTTTATTATAAATATATAAATTTATTTATAAGTTAAGAAATAAATTATGATTTTTCATTTAGTATATTTAAAATTAAATAAAATTTTAATAGTGTTTGTCTTATTTTTATGTTTTATTACATGTTTGACTTATATTAGTAAAATCTTAGAATTTACTTATTTATTACATAAAATTAGTAATATAATAAATAAGTAAATTCTAAGATTTTCTATGTCCATACATAATTTATTTTATTTTATAGTTATAATTTTGATAATTTGAATCTATTTTATATTTTAAAATTTTTTTATAGAATATTAAACATTAATTTAAAAAAATAAAATTATCATTATTTTAAATATAAATAAATTTATTTGTTATTTTAATTTTTTTAAATCTGCGAAAAGGATCAAAATTTATTGAGGAGAAGATATAGGAGAGGAGAGGGATGAAGGATGAGAGAGGAGTGAGCATAGAGGGAGGGGTGATCCATGAGAGAGAGTGGTGATCTAAGAGAAAGGAGAAAGAAGAGATGATCATGTGGGGCTCATATGAGGGGCATTTTTTTGCTTAAAAGTCGGTTTACAACATATTTGCTTTATTTTTATATTTTTATTACATGTTTGACAAATATATAAATATGAGAAACAAAATTTCTATTTTCTTTATCATGATCCCTTCATTGCATTTAAATACAATTCCCTAAGAATCAAAACTATTTTTTTAGAATGTACGGTATTGGAAAGCTCTGGCCTATTTTGTTTTCTTTTGATGTGGGATAACTTTCACTTCATTATCTTTTATCCCTGACTCCTCTCCCAAGCTTCCTAAAATATATAATTCAATTATTGTGCTTCCTCTATCGCTCTTTGTTTTTTGTCTTTAAAACTGATCAGTCTTCTTGTTTAATTGACCACTATGCCCATCGCTCCCTCTCTCTATTAGATTCCCTATGTTCTTATCATACTCCTTTAAAATAGATTTCTTGTACTACCGTCACAGTTTTTCTGTCTAGCTATTCATTTATCTCTTCTTCTTCCTTCTCTAGTCTCTCCACTCATCTCCCTTTGTGTCTCACTTTACCCTATTGCTAGTGTTTTTCTTATTCCTCATATAGATTACTTAATATTAAAATAAAAGTAAAAAAATCATTTCAATTTTACGCAATGCATTGAAATGTAAGATCCAATCACTAAATTCATTTGTATTATGGGGCAATTAGGAATGAAAAAGTAAAATATTTATTTTCATTCCTCATTTTCTCTATAAAATCGAAGTTATCGACCTTGGAGCACACACGTAGCTTTTTACATTTATAAATAGTACCTATTATTTAAGCTTATTTAATTATTTATTTAGTTGTTTATTAACTTATTTATTAGTTAGTGGGACAACAATTTTTTTAGTGATTTATTTATTTGATTTTTTGTTAATTGTTAGTGGACGTGGAGGTAAATGGATGGAGAAGTGGGGTTAGTTAGTTATTTTTGTAAGTCTATTTATAGGCACTTTTAATGTTTGGAATGATAGAGAGTTCTATGCTTTTTTACTTCTATTTTTGTTTCTTCTCTCGTCTTCAAATTCCAACATGGTATCGAAGTCATATAGGTCTTGAGGGTTTGTGAATGATTCCAATGGCAGCGAATTATTTTTTAGTTCCTACTCCTATTCACATAGGAGAAAATTATTATGTGAGTTGCCAACACCCCGTCGAGGAGAATGTCTGATACATGATGTGTAGGGTGTATAAGAGCACTAAGTGTCACATTGTAGTATTTGGAGACTAAAGTAAAGTAAATAATTTAGTAAACCAATGTGGTAATAAAGAAAGTCTGATTGTCATTGAGCAAAAAGGATATGAAAAACATTAAACATGTAGAGATGGGCCACAATACAAATGAAACAAGTTACAATTGGAAAATTAAAGAGATGAGGACTAGTTGCAATTAGTGAAAAGTTGATATTAAAAAAGAGGGAAATAAAACCAAAATTTCATTTTGGTCTCAAAGTTGCCACACAGCAAGCAGTAGGAGGAAGGAGGCAAGAAGAGGAAGAAGAGGAAGAAGAGGAAAGGAGGGGGAGAAGATCAAAACAAGGTATGTTTTTGTCTTGGATCATGTGTCCTTTGGATTCCTAGGGCTTGGTATGGAGATTGGATGGTCCTTTGGTCTAGGTTTTGTGGAAAAATCACATAAACCTTTAAATTGTTGGGGTTATGAGAGTAAAACCCCAATTGGGAGAAAATAAACATGAAATCATCAAATTATGTGGTTTTATGAAGAATTGGTGGACCTTAGGTAGAGTTCTTGGATTTTCACCGAGGGTTTTGAGGTTTGAGGTTCCATAGCACCAATTTAAGTGTTGTGGAGTTGTTTTAAGATGAATTCCATGATAATTCTTGAGGGTGTTATGAATTATGGAAGTTGTATGATGAATTGGTAGCAAAAGTGGCAAAGAAGCAAATACAGGCGGAGTTTTAGGAGAGGAGTGTACGGTACATGTACGGGGTGTCTTGGTACACCCACGAAAACAACATGTACCGGTACATGTCCAACATGTACCGGTACATGCCAACATAATGCAACATGTCTGGTACATGTTAGGTGTCTGGAGCCACATGTGTGCCCAAAATGCCAGTCACTATGTTTCGTGTATTTTGGCGAGAATTCGTACAGATAGTTTAGGAACCTTATTAAATGATTAAGATAGGTTCAAATAAGATTAAGAACTACGACGAAGCGTGCGACCTCGCGCCTCGCGATATTCGTTGAGTGTGACTAAGATACAGGAGTATGTTAAATTATGCGGTCACGTGAGCAATTAATATTTGCCGTGTCGGTTAGTGTGTAGGTTAAAAAGCAAAGGCGAGAAAAGTGTGTTGTGCTCTCAAGTTTAGCAAACAAGGGTTGTGAGTGTTCTAAACTCATTTTCAAATACTAGTGTATTGTGTGTATTATAAAGCATTTACAGCGAGTATTTCATGGTTTTGATTGCAAACCATTTTCAAGCAAGCAAGCAAGTAAGTAAATGGTTGTTGAATAATTAAACCATTTTTCAAGCAAGCAAGCAAGTAAGCAAATGGTTTTGAATAAATAAACCATTTTTCAAGCAAGCAAGCAAGCAAATGGTTTTAAATTATAAAACCATTTTCAAAAAACAGAAAACAAGCAAAAGGCCAATTGCGAAAAGCAGGAGCCTTCCCTAGTTCTAAGCAGCAAACCGGTCGGGTATTAAAATGCGTTATGCGGTGGTGTTAGGATCTCATACATGCATTGTAGTTTTGCACGATTGACAGGCAGGTCATACATCATGCAGAACTTTTAAAGGAGGCCGTAGCGCGTGCATGAGTATATAGGGTTATGAGCTCTGCTTAAATTATGGTGATGGCGACGAGGTCGATTCCACCACATTTACCGAAAAAGGTGATGGCATGGACCCGGGTCCTTCCACCTTGCGGTCGATCTGCGGGCTCAGTGTCCACTAGAGTACATCGAGAAAAATGGGCCTCCAGTGGTTGATGTTTTATAAGCATGATATCTGGTTTGAAAAATCAACCATTGGTTTCCCCGCGATCGCCAGGCTTCCATAAGAGTTTTAAAGCAAGCGGTTGAGCCAGGCTCCGTTTAGATTTCAAAGCGATCGGTTGAGCTCCAAAAGCTCCTTGGGATTTTAAAACAAACGGTTGAGCCCACCCCGGGCTCCCGTTTATTTTCAAGCATCTTGGGTGAGCCAGGCTCCGTTTTATGAAAAGTTTTGAGAAACTTTTAAAGCAAAGAGTTTGAAAGTTTTATAGAAACTTTACTGTGAGAAAAGAAATTATGAAGTTTATAAACTTCTAAGCGAGCAAAGCAATAAGAGTTTTATAAGCTTTTAAAGAAAAGTAAAACAAAACACAAGCAAGTAAGTAAAAGTTTTATAAACTTTTTAAAGCAGCTCAAGTACAAAGCAAGCAAGCAAAAAAGGTTTAAGAAACTTTTTAAAAGCAAGCAAAGCAAGTAAAACTACATCTGGAAAATATTTGTAAAGAGAGTTTTACATTTTGAGATGTTTTCAGGAAGAAAAACCTTTTATAAAAGTATACACTCACTGAACTCGTTTAGTTCATTATTTTCGTGTTTTAAAAACTATTTTTAAAGATGCAGTGCATAAGGCCATTTGAGCCGCAATAGGATGGTCTTGACATTATTTAAAGTGTTGTAAATTAAAGAATATTATGTAAGGAAAAGACTTAATATGTATAATGGAACATATGTATGTACATAGTTTAGTATAAATTGGTATAAAGGGAACATATGTATGTACATAGAGTAGTTTTAAATGAGAATGTGTTGGTATCTTTGGTTGCCATATTTGGATATAGTGTAAATTGGATGTATACGAGTTTGGATTTTAGTATATTCGGTCGTCATCTTTTGAGTTTTCCGTTGCTAGATTTTACCAAATCTAAGTTGAAAAATAAAGAAAATTTTTATCACGAGGGGTTAAGCCGCGATATAAAGCCGGCTTCATAGGGATTTCTAGTCGTTAAGTAGCGAGGTGGGGTTTACGTGGGTGGCCGAGCCTGCCCATTGGAAGGGGGTGGGGGCTATTAATCAACGATGTTATCGAGCATAAGTATTGGCAAGCATGCATGTTTAAGTTCAAAGTACATACATATCAAGTGAGTCAAGGTATTAAAAAGGTTATTTTTGGTAATTACAGCACGATGGCGGGGAAGGGACAGTAGAGGTCGTCTGGGAGGGTTATTCAGGCTCACGGCGATCCTACGATTACACAGAGAGGGATGAGCACGTAGTGGGTTCCACTATCGCTCTATAGATGAAGCCTCCGGCGACGGAGTCAAATTTGGACCATCCCAGGCCCACGGAGAGGGAATCAAATGCTAAAGGGATTGTTTGCGTGAGCAATTAGCCTCAGATTGCACGGATAGTAGCCATAGCGACGTCACTTGATCCTAACCTTCACCGCCACCTGGGGAACATGGAAGAGCGGGGAGGTCGTCAGAGAGGAAATCTGACTGGGCGCCAACCATATGACGGCGATTAGGGTGATCAGGCTGCTGGGTATGTGGCTAGACCGAGTCAATAGGTTCTGAAGTTATGGGTACACATAGATGAGCAAGAGTATCTTGTTTTCAGTTTTATGATGGAAGAGACGGGGCTAAGGTGGTGGGATACCGTAGAGAGGAGGTATCCTGATGGCATATCATGGGACCAATTCCAACAAGAGTTCGCGTGGGTTTAACATCAAAAGCCATGGGATTCAGAATTGAGGTTCTTCAAATTAGAACGAAGAACATGACGGTGTCGAATATGAGGAAAGAAGTTCTCGGAATTAGTTAGATTGGTTCCCTACATTTCAAGCGGATGAAGTCTGGAAGTGCAAAGGTTTTTATCGGGGACTACGGCCTTAGGATCAGAGTGCATTTATCGGTGGTCCCTGGAATGGATTTGGGGACTTAGTTAGGCGCTACGAGTTGAGTGGCACTACGATATGTATCGGAGGTAAACGGGAAAGAGTAAAAGCAAGAGGAATGCACCGGGCACGTCGACAAAGCTCGGGACGAGTACAATAGAAGAAAAAGCAAGAGCGAGAGGTTATAGGAGGCGAGGTGCAGGTCGAAGGCTATCTCTAGTCAAGGATCGGTGAGGCCCCCGGTTGCTAACGGTGGCACCAAAGTATTCCTCTGTATATCACATGTCGGAGCGACATCATGGGGAGTGTAAAGATTCCCGGTACAAGGTGTTTCCACTTGTGGCGGAAGGCCATTTCATTGAGTGCCCTCGGTGATTGGTGCGAAACATCGTATCAATCTAGCTACCCGGTACGGAGATTAGCACACATAGGTCTTCGGGGAGAGGTTTCCCAAGCAGAGGGGCCAACACAGCCGCAGGAAGAGGTGGCCGTGGTAGCGTGGCGGTAGTGCCCTAGGGATGCAGCCAATTGCTGGGCTGAGTATATGTTGTGACTCGGCCAAAGATCACGGTCTGACTCAGGATGTAGTCAGCGGTATTATTTCTATCCTTGAGCATGATGCATATACATTAGTGGACCCAGGAGCTACGCATTCATTTGCATCCAAGCCATTCTTAGATCGTTTTCAGATAGAGACCCAACCATTAGAATTCGTATGAAAGTTTCCTTCGGTACGGAGATCCGTTACTCATGACCCAGGTAGTCGGAGATAGAGTTACGATTGGGACGGAGTTTCAGGATCTTACTAACTTTAGATATGAGGGACTTTGATGTGGTTCTCGGTATGGATTAGCTGTCTCGCCATAGAGCCACATTAGATTGTTATAAGAAGGAAGTAAAGTTGAATAGGCTAGGGAAATTGGAGGTAAAGTTCAGAGGATTATGTAGAGAGTTATCTTCTGTATAGTCTCGCCGGCGTGTACAGGAGAATCTTTGCGTAAGAGGATGTGTTAGGGTTATCTAGCTTGTGGTGGAACGAGGAAGGAGGGACTATATTGGATGAGATTCCCGGTTATTTAGAGTTCCCAGTGTGTTTTCGGATGATGCGGGATTACCTCGAGGAAAGAGAGTGGAGTTCACCAGTGATTTGATCGGGGTAGGCCCATTCCATTCCTCAGCATAGGATGGCTCTACTTGAGTTGAGGAGCTTAAGGCTCAGTTAGAAGAGTTGTTGAGTAAGGGATTCATTAGACCAAGCATATCCCCATGGGGAGCTCCAGTTCTCTTCGTGAAAAAGAAAGATGGGAGTTTGCGGTTGTGTATAGATTACAGGCAATTGAATAGAGTTACCATCCGCAATCAGTATCCACTCCCTAGGATTGATGAGTTATTTGATCAACTCCAAGGATCTCGAGTATACTCCAAGATAGACTTGAGGTCGGGGTATCATCGGTTGAGAGTGCAGGAGAGTGATGTACCTAAGACTGCATTCAGGACACGCTACGGGCATTATGAGTTTTTGGTGATGCCATTTGGTTTGACTAATGCTCGGCGGCGTTTATGGATTTGATGAGCCAGGTATTCCTGACCATATTTGGATAGGTTCGTCGCCGTTTTTTATTGATGATATTCTAGTGTATTCATGTAGTTGGAGGACATTACGAGCACACGAGTTGTATTACGGACCCTAAGGGAGAGGCAGTTATATAATGATTGAGCAAATGTCGAGTTTGGCTTGACGGTGGCATTCCTAGGTCGTATGATTTCAGCGAGAGGTTGAGTGTGGATCCCATCCAAAATAAACTGAGTGGTAAATTGGAAACCACCAAAGAATGTCGGAGAATTCGAAGCTTCCTTGGTTTAGCGAATTATTACGGGAAGTTTGTTGAGGGTTCTCAGATAAGCGACCCATGACTAAGTGACAATGAAGATGTTAAGTATGATTGGGTAGATGCACTGTCGAAAGAGTTTCGAGGAGTTGAAGGTAGATTGACTTGACTCCAGGTTCTAGCTTTACCCGATGGAAGGGTAGGATTTGTGGTTTATAGTGATGCTTCAAGGCAAGGCCTTGGTTGTGTTTTGATCTGTGAGAATGATAAGGGTGATTGCATATGCCTCAAGACAGCTAAAGAAGCATGAGGAGAATTACCCTACACACGACTTAGAGCTCGCAGCAATCGTGTTTGCACTAAAAAATATGGAGACATTACTTATATGGTGTTCCTTGTAGGATCTTTACGAGATCCTTAGAGTCTTCAATATATTTTCACTTAGAAAAAGAGTTAAACTGAGGCAAAGAAGATGGCTTAGGTTGATTAAGGACTACATTTGTACTATCAGTACCATCGGGAAAAGCTAATGTATTAGCGGATGCCTTAGTAGGCGACAGGAGAGTTCTTTGTCTCATGAGATCGGGTTATCTTCACGTTGGTGGATCAGAACTTTAGGGGTGATATTGGAGGTTGAGGATTCGGGGCCTTGTGTAGCCACGTTTCGTGTTAGACCACTCCTAGTGGACCCGGATTCTAAGCAGGCGATCACGGGATCCGCGGATGATTAAGCTTAAGGAAGAGATAGAAAAGGGAAAGCGAGTTTCAAATGGAGATGATGGCATGATAGTGAAGGACGGAGAATGTGTGTGCGGAGTATGGCGAACTGAAGAGAAATTATGGAAGAAGCACATTCATGCGTATGCTATGCATCGAGAAGCGTACTAAGATATGCAAGGGACTTTGAAAGAACATTACTGGTGGAATGGGATGAAGAAAGAGATCGCGAGTTTCGTTTCTAGGTGCCCTAGCACATCGGCGGGTAAAGCGAGAGCATCGAGAAGGCCAGCGGGAAGATCTGATTACTCCTATTCTAGTGTGGAAATGGGAGAAGATCACTATGGATTTTGTGATAGGTCTTCCACGGACTCAGAGGCAACATGATGCGATATGGGTAATAGTTAATCGTTTAACGAAGTCTGCTCATTTTCTACCAGTTAATGTTGAGGATTCATTAGAAAAGTTGGCCAAGTTGTATGTAGATGAGATAGTGAGACTTCATGGGGTTCCAGTTTCGATAGTGTCAGATCGAGACCCCAGGTTCACATCTAGGTTTTGGCCTAGTTTGCAAACAACGTTAGGTACTCGCCTACATTTTAGCACAACATTTCATCCTCAGATGGATGGCTGGTCAGAGAGGACTGACCAGATGAGGATATGCGGAAGGCTTGTGTAATGGAATTCAAGGGAGTTGGGATACTCCTTGTAATGGAGTTTACTATAACAATAGCTATCAAGCCAGTATAGATATGGCTCCATTTGAGGCGTTGTATGGTAGGAAATGTAAGACTCCAGTGTGTTGGGATGAGGTTGGTGAGAGAAGACTAGTAGGCCCTGAACTAGTACAGATCACTTCAGAGAAAGTGAAAATTGTTCGTGATAACTTGAAGATAGCAAGAGATAGACAGAAAAGTTATGCGAGACGGCCAAATAAATAGAGACTTGCAATTGAGATAGGTGACCCGATCTTTTTAGAGAATTTCACCTTGGAAGGTGTTTTGAGATTTGGGAAAGCGAGGCAAGCTTAGTCCGAGATATATTGGACCCTATGAGATTATGAGCAAGGTGGGCCAGTAGCTTACAAGTTGAAGTTACCCCCGAGTTATCAGGATTTCGTGATGCATTCCATGCTCGATGTTGAGAAAATATATCCGGATCCTTCACATGTATTGAGAGAGCAAGCCAGGTGCGGCTAAGGAGGTGACTTATGAGAGACACCGGTGCAGTTAGGCTCGCAAGGAACGAGGTGTTGAGTAAGTGATTCAATTAGTTAAAGTCACATGGAAGAATCATGAGGGAGGGAGCGGCTACTTGGAGACGGAGACCAGATCATCATCGGTGCCCTCAATTATTCAGGATGAAATTATTTTCCTTTCCTTTCTTTTTGGAGTTTAGTTTATTCATTCGGGCCAAATGTTCCTAAGGGAGGACTTGTAACACCCGTCCTGGGGAGAGTGTACGATTACATGATCTTGTAGGGTGTATAAGAGCACTAAGTGTCACATTGTAGTATTTTGGGAGACTAAAGTAGGAAATTGATAATTTAGTAAACCGAATGTAGTAATAAAGAGGCCCTGATTGTCATTGGGTAAAGGATATGAAAAACATTAAACATGTAGAGATGAGCCACAATACAAATAAAACAAGTTACAATTGGAAAATTAAAGAGATGAGGACTAGTTGCAATTAATGAAAAGTTGATATTAAGAGGGAAATAAAACCAAAATTTCATTTTGGTCTCAAAGTTGCCTAGCGAGCCGTAGGAGGAAGGAGAGAGCGAGAAGAGGAAGAAGGGGAAGAAGAGAAAGAAGAAGGAGGAAGACCAAAACAAGGTATGTTTTGTCTTGGATCATGTCCTTTGGATTCCTAGGGCTTTGGTATGGGGTGGATGGTCCTTTGGTCTAGGTTGGAAAAATCACATAAACCTTTAAATTGTTGGGGTTATGAGTAAAGCCCAATTGGGAAAATAAACATGGAATCATCAAATTATGTGGTTTATGAGAATTGGTGGACCTTAGGTAGAGTTCTTGGATTTTCACCTAGGGTTTTGAGGTTTGAGGTTCCATAGCACCAATTCAAGTGTTGTGGAGTTGTTTTAAGATGAATTCCATGATAATTCTTGAGGTGTTATGAATTATGGAAGTTGTATGAAGTGAATTGGTAGCAAAAGTGGCAAAAAGAAGCAAATCTAGGCAGTTTTTGGAAGGTGTGCGGTACACACCCCACAGAAACCAACATGTACAGTCACATTATCGCAGCGTATGCCGTACACATGTTCGAGTCTTCTCCAGTACATATTATTGCCCCAATGCTCGAGAATGCATGTTTTTCGTGTATTTAAGCTGGTCGTGCGCGATAGTTTGAACCTTATTAAATGATTAAGATAGGTTCTGTCTAAGATTAGAACTTCGGCAGCGTAGCGTACCTGCCGCCTCGGCGATATTCTTTGAGTGTGACTAAGAGTCTAGGGAGTATGTTAAGTTATCTGGAGTGCGTAGGCAATTAAATATTTCTTAGTGATGGGTTGAGTGTGTAGGTTAAAAAGCAAGAGGGGAAAAGTGTGGGCGTATACCAAGTTTAGTAAGCAAAGTTGTGAGTGTTCTAAACTCATTTTCAAATACTAGTGTATTATTATTATTATAAATTTATTTTCTTTGGTATTTCATAGTTTGATTGCAAACCATTTCGAGCAAGCAACAGTAAGTAAATGGTTTTGAATAATTAAACCATTTTTCAAGCAAGCAAGTAAGCAAATGGTTTTGAATAATTAAACCATTTTTCAAGCAAGCAAGCAAGCAAATGGTTTTAAATTGTAAAACCATTTTTCAAAGAGCAAGCAAGCAAGCAAAGAATAATTGCGAAAAACAGGCCTTCCTAGTTACGAGCAAGAGCCAAAGAAGCCGGTCGAGGGGGAGGTGTTCGTATGTGCACGGTGGTGTTAGGATCTCATACATGCATTGTGGGTTTGCTGGTCGGCAAGAGCTTAGGTCTTATCATGCATTTAAAAGGAGGCTGAGTGGCGCGATACGAGGAGTATATAAGGTTATGAGCTCTAACTAAATTATGGTGATGGCGACCCGGAGTCCAGATTCCACCATATTTACGGAAAAGGTATTGGACCCAGGTCCTTCCACCGCCTGGTCGATGCCAGGCTCCACGTGTCACTAAAGTGACCCAAGCAAAAATAGGTCTCAATGGTTGATGTTTTATAAGCATGATATACGGTTTGAAAATCAACCATTGGTTCCTGACTCGCCGGACTTCCGTGAGTTTTAATGCAAAGCGGTTGAGCGGGCTCCCGTTTAGATTTCAAAACGATCGGTTGAGCCAAGCTCCATTAGGTTTAAAACAAGCGGACAGACGGGCTCCCATTTTATTTTCAAGCATGCGGTTGAGCCCAAGCTCCCGTTTTTATGAAAAAGTTTTGAGAGACTTTTAAAGCAAAAGGTTTGTGAAAGGTTTTAAGAAACTTTTCAAGCAAGAGAAATTATGAGAAGTTTTATAAACTTCTAAGCAAATAATAAGAGTTTATAAGCTTTTAAAGAAAAGTAAACAAAGCACAAGCAAGTAGTAAAGTTTTATAAACTTTTAAAAGCGAAACAAGTACAAAAGCAAGCAAGCAAGAAAGTTTGAAACTTTTTAAAAGCAAGCAAACAGTAAAACACGGAAAATATTTGTAAAAGAGTTTTACATTTTTGAGATATTTTCTGGAAAAGCAGCTCTTTGTAAAAGCATACACTCAGGCTTGTTTAGCTCATTATTTTAAATGTTTTAAGTATTTTAAGTCGCAGTCTATGAGCCAGCTTTGGACGCAATAGGATTGGTCCTGACATTGTACAAGTGCTATAAATTAAGAATATTATGTAAGGAAAAGACTTTGAATATGTATAATGGAACATATGTATGTACATAGTTTAGTATAAATTGGTATAAAGGAACATATGTATGTACATAGAGTAGTTTTGTGAGAATGTGTTGGTATGCTGGTTGCCATATTTGGATATAGTGTAAATTGGATGTATACAGGATTTGGAATTTTAGTATATCGGCCCGTCATGCGCGAGTTTTTCCTCGCTGCTAAGATTTTACCAAATCCTAAGTTGAAAAATAAAAGAAAATTTTTTATACAAGGGTTAAGCAAGCAATACGGTTTCGCTTCACAGGGATTTATAGTTGTTAGAGGTAGCAGTGGGTTTTACGTGGAGTGGTGGCTGTACCTGCCGCCCGGTAGGGGGAGTGGGGGTATGAGTATTAAAGCGAATGTCTATAAAGATGAGTTTGTGGGAAGTTATTTGAGAATGATGTTAGTGCATTTACTCTTCCATTGAATCGACTCTCACACTGGCTGAAAAAGTATGAAGAAGATTTGACAAAGAAACTGAGACACTCACTTATATATATTCAAGCCATATCTCGGATGCGGTTTTTCACAAGCATAATGATTTACGAATCACCAAAAGCATAGGACAAACTCAAAGAAGATTTTGAATGTAACAATCAAACGAGGTTGATGCAGATCGCGATTCTCAAAAGGAATTTAAATTTCAAAAATGAAGAATCTAAAGGGTGTGAAGGGAGTATGGCGGCAAACTCATGTCCAATTTGTAGAGCGGATCAAATTACTTTGTAGAAGACTTTCCTACTCAGAGAATTGTGGAAAAGCTTCTTGTAAACTTGCCTGAAAGGTATGAATCCAAAATTTCTTCTCTTGAAGACTGTAAGGATCTATCAAAAATTAATTTTGCAGAATTCATCAATGCACTTTAAGTTGTGGATCAAAGAAGAACTATGAGGCAAAAGCAACTGAACAGGTGGTTGATGTAGCATATTTACCCAAAGAGTCAAAGGGAAAAGGAAAAATTCCTCGGTGTAATCATTGCAAAAAACCTAGACATGAAGATAAAGAATGATGGCAGAAGGGAAAGCCTCAATGCTTCAAGTGCAGAAGATTTAAGCATATACAAAAAGATTATAAAAAGAAAATGGAACAAGTAAAATGGTGAAAGAGATTGAAGAAACTCTCATTCTGAATTAATTGGTGAGAAGTGCACCAAAAGAATGTTTAGAGAGAAATTACTCTAACAAGTGAAGGTTGGTAGGAGAGTGCATCAACAAGATGATGAAGTCATCATGAGGTAAAGAAAAGTGCTTCACAAATTTGAAAATGTGGAGAGAAGTGCATCAAGTGAATGTTGAAGAATGATTCAAAGAGCTACACACGTATAATTTTTTGTTGAAAAAAATAGATGGATACAATGAAGAAGAGAAACACACTCATATTTCACCTTATATAATAAACTCTTGAAATTACAAAAACATTCACAATCTCTTGAAAATAGAAATAAGAAGAAGAATACAAGAAGGCTCAAACAAGTTCTTAAAACTTTGTCCAATGACTCTATTTCCTTCATCTCTCAAGAGATCTTTAGGGAAGTAAGATGGAAATAATCTTGGGATTTATCAAGCCTTTTCATTTTTATGCATAAGATTTCAAAAGAAGAAAAATCACTCTTATAAAACACTCTTAGGGTTGAAATTATGATTACGAAGAAGACTTCTTGTCTTCCTTAACCTCTTGAGATTGTAACATCCTATAATATAAATATATGGTTAATTCATACATTAAACATATATTTAATCACAAATGTTACAGACTTATTATCTTTATCAACGTAATAAGTTTTGTAACAATCCAATACCTTATTCCTTATGTTTAATGCACACATTCAACATGATTTACTCATAAATGTTACAAACTTATTATCTTTATCAACCTAATAAGTTTTGAAACAGTTCAACTAATTATTCATATGTTTAATGCTTCAACATGATTTACTCACAAATGTTACAAACTTATTATCTTTATCAACCTAATAAGTTTTGTAACATTTCAACTCATTATTCATATGTTTAATTCACTCATTAAACATGAATTATTCAAGGTATGTTACAAGCTTATTTCACCATTGAATGTGTAACTCTTTTTACACATTACATACTTTAAAGTATAACTCTTATTACACTTAAAATATGATCACAAATGTAACTCTTCTTACACTTGCAATATTATAAAAAGTATAACTCTTTTTATAGTTATTTTTAACCAACAATATATAAAAATATACAACATTTTTCACGTTTGTTTGCAAATGATACCTATTATTTAGGTTTATTTAATTATTTATCTAGTTGTTTATTAATTTATTTAATGGTTTATTTATTTGATTTTTTGTTAATTGTTAGTAGATGTAATGGTAAATGGATGAAGACGAGGGGTTAGTTATTTTTGTAAGACTATTTATATGCACTTTTAATGTTTAGTTCTATTTTTGTTTATTTTGTCTTCTTCAAATTGCAAGAATCCCAGATAATGGGGAATTGTATAAATATGTTAGCTGCAAATGCGCCCAATTTTATGTTTCTTAATTAGAATATCAATGAAAAATCAAGACAGGAGCTCATAATAACTTTAATTTTGTCTATGGATTTTGTCCATGAATTACTTGGAACGGCATTAAATAATTAATGAATTTATTGGAGGAAAAAAATGAGTCAATTACAAGTGTGTACCAGTGAAGAGACAACCTACATTAATTCTCACTCAAACTTGCAATTTGTATGTGCATGCATATTTTCAGGTGCCAAGTGAAGACTAGGTGTTTCCCAAAGGAGAAGGAATATCTTCCTGGTCTCTGTTGGCTTAACCCATCTGCCATGCTGGTTAAACACAAGCCCCTTGTTTGGCACTTGGAACCAGTTCTCCGGGATTCTCAGCTCCTCTATCAACATATCACTGAACTTGTTCACTAATGCAACGTCTCTCCTTGCATTCCATCTAAATTTGCTCTGGCTGCATTGATATCCATCCGTAAGATGCAGATATACCTCTAAATTATGAAAACCTACCAAGTCGAGTCCCTCTTCAGGTATGGCGACAATGACTATCAAGTTTCAGCTCGGTTCGACGTGTCTGTACACCCATTTCAATCCTCTGGTGAGAGCATGGAATTGGCGGAGAATCTTGTTGACGACGATCCCTGGAACCTTTGGTACTATGTCTTGCCTAATTACCACACGCAGTATCTTGACTCCCAATTCATTCATTTTGTCTCTGAAAGCGATATTCCCTACTCTTGGAGCACCGAAAGAAAAGACGCTTATATGATCAAGATGGGGGAGGGAGGAGGCGGCGTCATAGGCAGTGAGGAGAGCCAAGGCGCCACCGAGGCTGTGGCCGGTGACGGTGAGGCTGACTTCCTCTCCCCTTCCTTTGAAAAACTCGAGCAGTCTTTTCAATTCTTGCATAACTTGTTCAGCTGCGCTTAGCTTGTTGTATCTGGTGGTTTCGCCCTTACATGTGTAAAGGCCATGGAAGCCGCATTCTACCTTGACGCCTCCGTCCCCGATAGGCTCCAGCGATGTCTTCGTATTCGAGAACCATTCGGACGGCGCTACCGTTCCCCTCCACGCCACGGCTATGTCTCTTCTTCCGATTCTTTGCGATTCACTGTCGCCGCTCACAGCGACATACCCCATCCAGTTCGAATCTTTACTCCACGTTTCGCCCGTGTTAGGCCGGTCGAACCAGCTTGGGACGTCGACGTTCGTCATGGCGTAGATGTACTTAGTGACTTTGTAACCATGTTTTGTCAGATGCAATTCGTCGAACAACTGTGCCTATTGTATCGACAGCTCCCGCAAAAGTCAGAGAAGGAGTCATAATCGAAAGCATCATAAGTCGCCTGCGCAAATTCTCCATACTTAACAATCTCTCTCCGAACACATGGATTAATCGGATCCAGAAGATTTTCCCAATTGTTCTGACCATGGATTTCCCGCCATGTTGCAGAAAGGTTATCCCGTGGGGATATCGTCGGAGTCATATGATTACCCCGATCGATGAAATCTGAAGCTGTATAAGTGAGCCGCATGAGGCTTTTGAGTTTTTTAAGGCCCCTCTTAGGCTTTTCAGATGGTAGCTCTGGAAGGGGCGACGCCACCACTCTGCCGTCGCCGATCCCGGAGAGGTCTTTGAAGCTGGAGGCGCAGGTCATATGAAGACGATGCCTTTTCATGATGGCTCTCCAACTGAAAACCCTCTTGATGGCCCTCCAACTGAAGCCAGATCTGCGCGCCCTTTTCGTTGTTTTGCTCTTTCTTTTCTCCGTGACTTTCTTTGATTCTTGCAACTCCATTAATTGTTAATCAAAAGCTAGAACAAGAGAACAACAACTTACAAGATTCAAGATTTGCAGAGGCTATGGATAAGGCAAGACACAAGTAGGCTTCCATAGGGGATTTAATATACAAGATCTAGACATCTCCACCATCGGTCAAGAGCCGGCTCTTGACTTCCTGCCTACTGGCTTGAAATTTTGACTTATGGTTGAAGTTTCAAAATTTCAGTGGCGGCCTCCCAGCTTCAGACTTGCACACTTTCAATCCAACCATAAAACAGTAAAATCTATATATAATATATATAATCATTAAATTATAAGGAGTAACGTCCAAGTTCCATGTATCACATTCTTTATGACCTCACGTCCACCTAACCTTGTTTTTTTAATGGAAAAAGCAAGCCACCATTTTTTTAAGTTTTCTTATCTAAGTTATCTTTTTCTTTAATATTTTTAATGTTTTTTTAATCTGGTCTAAATTCAACTTGTTCTACAAATTATATTCAAATGACGCGGGGTTTGCTCAATCATTTTGCTGTTTCCATGTAGATCGATTTTGAAGTCCCCGTATTATATTAAAATTTTCCGTTTAAGAAATTGCTTGGGAGATTATGAGTCCGCCCAATTGGATTATCTTTTCATTCATTTGGCTTGAGCTTAACGGTTTGACTGGTAAAAAACGTGACAAGTTGCATTATGTTGAATAAGTAATAAATTAAGATGGGAGTTTGGTTGAAAGAAGAACAATTTTGTTATAATTGATTGATTAAAAATACTATTATTTATAAGATTAGGTATTAATCATTTGATTTCAATTTTATTTTTTTTTATGAAAGGTGAAATTAAATTTCTTATCCAATGTAAGATACTAATTTGTAAGTGTCAATAAATTACAATTTCTTTTAATTAACATGAATGTTAGTATATTTTATATTATTTTCACTACAAGGAAAAAGTTAATCAATGACGCGGTTAACATGTCATTGAAGAGTTACAATGACACTTTCTTATAGTGTCATAGTCTCGATTGTTATTGAATATATTTATACACAATGACGCTTTTTACGATTATCATCTTTTGTGAATCAAAATTATGACACTCATTTAAAGCGTCATTCTCTATACATCATATTTCAATTTAATATCTTAACTATGACCAACTGTTGGCATAATTGATTTTTTATATGTTTGTGTTTTTAGAGTATGACCACTTTATTACAAGTGTCGTCATCTTTCTCACATTGAAATCTTATTTGCATTAATTTCCATTAGTTATAAACCTAATATAATAATCATAATTATTGAAAATATACGAATATCAAATTCATATAGATAAAAAAAACTATAAAGTCATATGGATAAAAACAAAACTATCTATACATTAATACAAAATTACAACAAATATTCTTAACAATTTTCATAGATTCTATGAGTAGGAATACAAAATGTTCTTTAATTTGTTAGTAGTGGAGGATCTTTCTATGGGAGAGTGTTAAGCCCATCAAAATCACTACAAGAGTCCATCCGTTCCTGTTCAAATGCGAAAATGAAGTTTTAAATATAGAAAACCATGCAAATAAACTTGTTGTATTTAGGCAGCATTCTTATTATTTACATGAGTGCTAGTGTGGTAACTCCAAGATTAAATGAACATTAGACTCAAATTAGAATAATCAATTAGCGAGACAAAAAATAAGTTGAGAGACAAAATTCACTAAGGCTCGCTTTTGGAATCGAAAAGTGTTGGGAAGAAAAAAAATCTTGGAAAATAATTTTCCTGTGTTTTGATTTCACATGAAGAAATATAAAATAAAATAAAATATAATCGAAATTCGCCGAAATGCTTATATATTCTTAAGTTTCTTAGTCATATATATTAGAGTAACAAATAAAATAGGCTTAAACTAACAGTTCAAATTATTAGTATACTCAGCCATCCCTGTTTTCATGTAGTTTGAAAATTTAAGAAATAAATTAGAACCACTTAAGAAATATAATAGTTCATTAACTTGAGATCACGAGAGAGGCCATTCAATAATTAGTTTAAAATATATCTTCAAAGTAAGCTTATAGTACCCTTTGTTCTTGTTCTCATGTTTAATATGGAAGAAGCAGTAAATAGTTCAAATGAGCAAAAAGATCATTTTCTTTCCCACCATGTGATGGTGCAAGAGTAATGGCATAAACTATTTTCTTTGTTTGTTCATCTTAAGTTTTGTTTTATTCAATAAAGCTACCTTGTCTTATTGGCATTATAGCTTTTCTGGAAGAAGCCAAATTTTGGAGGACTTCGACAGTTTAAAGCACATACCTAGAAGGGAAAAACATGCATTCTTTGTTTCAAAGGTCCATAAATTATTTAAAATATACATATTTTAAATTGATTGGATAAGAAATAAAGAATATATATTTTTATGTCACTTATATTTCCTGCCATTAGTGTCCTTTATAAAAAAAATAAAAAGAAGCAAAGTTTCCTTTGGAGATTGCAAAATCAACAATTTGAAGCCATATCAAAAAGAGGAAAAGCCGTAAACAAATCCATATGATGTTAGTGGCATGATTAACAAATAAATTAGATATGTGTGTGAGATCTCATGAAACAGTCTTGAAAAAGTCCAATTGGAAAAATACCTTCTTAAAATATAGAAGGAAATAGTCCATCAAGGGGAATAACAACTGACTTATTTTGGCAAAGCCTTTTCACCCTGAAAAAATTAAAAACAATATTCTTTAAAAGAAAGAAAAGGTCGCCAAATAAATAGAACATTCAAGCATTCTAAATTGTTATTTGTCAACTTCAAATGAAGAAATACACACAATTCCCCATCACTTACTTGAGATAGAATAAACATTGCCTAGTGTGATAGGCTTGAGAGATGCTTGTGCACTTAAGAAAAGCAATTGATATCAATTTTCTTGTTAAACAAGCAAGAAATAATAGGTTCTTGAAAGAAACAAATTATTTTGTAACTTGCCATAAGTTTTGTCGTACATAGCGAATAGAAATTGCATACTAAAACTATAAACAAATGGTAACCGACAAGTTAAAAAGAAATTAATAACACATACTGTGAGAGTTGGAGAATGCAGAGGAATTCCCTAAATATAAGTAATACTATAAACAAAATTAATAACAACTTATCATCTTTTATGAATTAAGTATTGTAATACAACTTCCTGATAAGAATATGGTAGAGTAGTTTACCAACACCAAAACCTTCCAAGAACCATTTTCCAAAAATAGTTCATCAGATTGCATGTAGAGAGAATATCAACAGCAGAAAGGTTGTCCTGTCACTACAATACCACCAAAACATTAATGTTGCTAACACATCCCCAAAAGTAGTCTTAAGAAGACTTGTGATTTTTTTTTTTAAGTAGGTTAAAACAGGAAAGTATATATAAAAAGAAAACTGGAGAGTATTTATTACTTCAAAGAAATAACAACAGACACGCAAACAAAAGAAGCAAATATTAAAAAAAAAAAGTTCCAACTGCTACATGCAAGAAATTTATCAGGCATTAATAAAAAACAGCTTAAACTCTCTGTCCAAGGTGGCATCAAGGAGTTGTGCCCAGTTGCTTGTAGAAGGAAAAAGAAGAGCTTTTAAACCAGTAATCAACTACAAAAGAAAATCCTTTATAACCCATTTGGAGCATGAAGCACTAGGGAAAGAGAAATACGTAGGAAAAAATTAACTTTTTTTTTTTGATTAACCATGGAAGGTTTGAGGGAAAATGAATTATAATGAATATTATTTTAAAATGTACATTTTAAAATGCTTTATAATTTTTATAGCTAACATTTTAATTATAATATAGTAAATTGTTTTATCTTTGAGGCTGAGCACAGGGCCTTCCCTTCATATGCTCTGCCTTTTTGAAACAGTGAACGTTCTATCACATGAGCTAAGAATGGCGAGAAAAATGCTTTATAATTGATTCAAAGAGAAAATAAAGAAAACAATTTGGAGAAGAATATACACATTTTATTGAATCTAAACTTATTTCTTATATGCCTTCACTAGTTAAGCCATAAGTGATCCTCTTGAAAGTGAAAATCCCCTAAAAATGCCAAAGCTAAATAGAAAAAATCTCAGTTATACAATGCCCATTTCCAATCTAACTTATTAGCTATCCTTTGTACACCTTTTCTTTGCTACTTGACCATAAATGTCATAGAATCAAACCGTTTACATTGCTTAGAGTATACCACTTATCCGTAAAGATGATAAGTGCAACTATGCAAAGGGTTAGAGAAGTGCAAATGCTTTCCTGCTTGGGAAATTCTGTAAAACCCGAGAAAAAAATCGAATTTTCTAGAAAAATGGTAAAACAGTAAATCACCTCTATAATACAGGTTGAAAACCTAGAAATTTTTTAAATATCGGATAATGAAACGGATAACACCGTTGGATTCGTCTCCACGAATCCCAGTTATCAAGGCAATTCGTTAAATTAGGGATGGTTAGATTTTTCATGAATTTTGGGGCAAAAAGGAACCCAAATGGGTGGGTGACACATGGCATGATGCAACCACATGACATGCATATTGGTCCAGTCTATAAAAACGAATCGGTGGAGGAAAAGAGAGAAAAAAAGAAAAGGAAGAGAGGGAAATGAAAGAGAAAAAGGAAGGAGTGTCGCGCAGTGAGCAGACCTGTAAGACACGAAAAAATTCCAATTTTTGGAAAAAGGGTAAAATCGTAATTTCGATTCGAAAATCAGGGGGTGTTCTAGATCTCGGATGACAAAGCGGATTTCACCCGATGGAATCATCGTGGAAATCTAGTTAGCCTACGTCGAATTTTGTGGTCCCGAGTATCGGAGTTGACACGTTTTTCGAGGGCATGCGTGTAGTTAATCGTAAAACATGTGACGTGACGAAAGTCACATATAACATGTACACATGTTATACATGTTGCATGAGTAGAGAAATGATGGAAATGGACGGCCGAGATAGTGCCAAATGTCGAAAATCCAAAACTTGGGGACATAATGGGCATTATTTGAAAGTTAAGTGGGAAAAAGACAAATTAGCCAATAGTGGCCTTCTTCCTTAAGAAGCCAAAGGAGCCAAAAACGTGAAAGGAAACCAGAAATGAGATGCAGTAGCCATTTTTGAATATTTTAGTGAGAGAACATCAACCTGCAGATGCATGGGAGAGATCAGGCCAGAGTGAAATCCTTCGGGGTAAGAAGGAAAGTTGTTCTCTGATGAGAAGCTCTGTGTGGATTCGATTTTGAGGAGTTTCGTCGAACTCGAGAGGTGGGGTATTTATCTTGGGTTTTCGCTATTTAAGTGTTTTATAATGTTTCGGTTGGATTGAGGCCTTGAACGGCCGTTTGATCGATCCCAAAACTTGGGACCAAATTGTTTGAATTTATGGAACCCAAATTTACAGTCCGTGACTACTCACGGACTGTTTGGGTGGCTAATTATGTAATTTATGCCATGGATTGTGTTGTGATGTGCATAGGGCCGAAAATTGCCGTGAAATTTGGGTTCACAAAGTGAACCGATGATTGGTGATTTTCCTGGAACAGTAACCCGAGGGTTTCACTGTTCATAGGAATAGTGTTCACAAAATATTTTTGTGAAATAATATGTTTGGTTGAGTAATTCAAGTTGAATTGCTTGTGTTTGATAATTAGCCCAAGTGAGCTAATTTTTGGTGTAATGAATTGTGAAATTACATGACATGTTTGTGTGATTTAAATTATGTGAATATATTCATGATTATATATTTGCATGTATATATTATATTGGAATTGGCGTCGTCGTTAAAGTATGCAACTGGGGCACCCTAGAAGATAGGAGTGAGTGCATGAGATGGTTCATTGAGAGAGTGGTTTCGGAGGTTGACTAATAATAATAAATATAGATTCGGTCCATTACTTATATCGGGAGGGTAGTCCATACAAAATATCAATTGTCGAATTATTGAATTGATATACATGGTAGTCACTAAATATAACATCAATTCGGTCCACTACTAATATCGGAGGGTAGTCCACTATTAAAAACAACATCTTTGTTTTGAAAAATAATGATTCTCATACGTGGCTTAGGCAAGTGTGAGGGAGTCGGTGAGGACTCGGGGTATGAGTTGATCAGGTAGACATTCAAGTAGGATCACGCATTTACTTGAATGTATGTTTTCATTGGAGCATTGCATATGCACTTAGGTGGAGAGTAACCCATTTAGGGTGATTTCACTACTGGGCGATAGCTCACCCTGTCGAGGATATTTTCAAGTACATGGAGCGCACGAGGAGACGGCTCATCCTAGAGACCGTTTTAGAAGAAAGCCGGGTTGTGGCTTTGGTAGTAGCTTGTATACATGTATTAGAATTATATAAATTTTAATATATGTTGTATAAGAGTGATGTACTAACTCTTGAACCATGTGGTATATTTTGGTTGGGATAATATTGTTGTGAGTATTAATGCAGGGGCCCAAGTAGCCAGTTTTACTCATTATAATTGTATATGAGACCTTGTGTGGTCATTGGTGTTGTTTGGAACAAGTTTTGTATTTGGGTAGAGCTCCCCGTACAAAGGAGACTCTGCCTGATTTTCGTGAGAGGTGTCGGGTCACCCGACATTCACGAGTGTTCCGCGGGTTGACGGGTTGTCAACGGACGAGATAGAGATTATCCTGACTTGAGTATCGAGAGCAGATGCTTGATTACCCAGGAGCTCGGTGGGTGTAGATAGCTTAGGTATATGAATACCTAGGGCTTGAGGGGATTTGGGCTTAGGCCATAGTCTTTGAGGTGTAAGAACATCACCAATAGGTGTGGTTCAATGTTAAGTTTAGGTATGAATTCATAGGAAATCATGAGACAATTGGAATGACTACGTGCATGTGTTTGATGTGTTTTGTGTGATTTGATAATTTTGTTGTGTGCAAAAATATGCATAACATGAATGATGTGTGATCATGTATTGTGTATGGTTTGTGTGCTTAGTAGATAGCACATAGGAATTTTTTTTTTTTTTTTTTGAGAGGTTTTACAATGTGTAAAAACTGGAACAAAGAGGAGAAATAAAATAAAATTGAATAAATTCATTTGGTTTAATCCATAATAAACTAAAATGTTAATAAAATTTAAGGTTGAGCACTAGGTTTAGTGTTGGATCAAGAGGTTTGAGGAGATTTTAGACAAAATGTCCAAAAAAAAAAAAAAAAAATGAGGTGAAGAAAATAATTTTCTAAGGTTTTGCAGTGTGTAAAACTGAAGAAAATTGATTAAAATAAATTTTATAAATTTATTTGTGTGATACAGAAAATGAAAAAAAAATTAGAGTATGTATTTTTTAGTGTCTTCCAATGGCTGGAAGGAAATGAAAAAAAAAATATAAAAAAAAAAAAAAAAAGTGTAGAACGGGTGGAGCTCTGCCCAGTGTCTTGTGAAAAAAATTGTGTGCAATGTACGAATTGTATTGCAAGAGGGGCTGGAAAAAAAAGAGATTATTATTGCAATTGTATTGCAAGAGAGAAGGGTGTAGTTAGGATGGTTTGTATTGCAATGGTGGCATTGTATTGCAATATAGGAGCCTTGAGACAAGGGTATTGGGTCCTTGATACGGATTGTGTGTGACCCGGGAGGGTTGAAGAGAGGTATTGTATTGCAATATAATGAATTGTATTGCAATAGGGAGGTTAGTTGTTGAGCCATTATATTGCAATACACGGATTGTATTGCAACTTGGTATAGTTAGAATTTGGAAAAGCGTATTGCAGGTTCCACCTAGGTGTATTGCAATATAGTGTGTCTTGTCAGTAGAATTGTATTGCAAGAGAGAAACGAGGGTGAGGATTGTATTGCAATACACTCCTTTGATATTGTGACCGGGAGGTGTATTACGGTAGAGATTTGGAAGTGTATTGCAATAGGAAAAATTGTATTGCAACTTAGGTGAACAGTACGGTGAACAGTAAAAAATTTTCGGAAAATTTATTTATTTATTTTTTTTGAAAAAAATATAATAAATCAAACAAAATGGGACAAAATTTTGAAAAAAAATGAACTTTAAAATAAAATTTTTTGTTGATAAATATGATTTAATATATTGGATAAATGGTCTTGCATTGCTTATGAATGTAGAGACTTGAAATATACACTGATTCTGTGTATGAATAGTGTCTCGAAGTTTGCATTTACACCTTTGAGATCGTAGTGTGTTTGCATGTTTTGATTGCGATTTTATGTTTCAAATTGCGTGGAAGGACATATACAGTATGATGTATATAGAATTATGATTGCCACGATTGTTGCGTAGAAAATTATATGCATGGTGTAATGCGTATGGGAAAGAGTGAATGCTAAGGTTAGGAACTATGACCTTAGAAGTTTGGATCTTGAGAAATGAACAAGAAAGCTTAGAATTTTATTGAAATAAATGAATTGAGTGGTTGGAATTTAGCGCCACTTAGGAAATGAACGGGTCAGTTCATGGTTGTCAAGTCTATTAGTAATTGGCATGTGCATTGCTAGTTAGACTGAAATGAAAATTAAATGATTCTTATTGCCATTGGAAATATGTAGATGGCTAGTCGAGGACGAGGACGTAGAGGGCATCCACAGGGTACTGGTCAGACACCACTAGTATTTGATCAGCAGGTCTTTGCTGAGGTTGTAGGTGCGGCGAGTGCTGCTCGCGGGCTAGCGTAGCGGTAGTCAGGGAGGTCCTAGTAACCTCTAGAAGTTTAGGGCGCGTCATCTCAGAGCATTCTGGGGAGGAGATCCGATGGTGACGAGACCATTGGTTTGTCTGATTGAGAAGGTGTTAGAGGTTATAAAATTACACTGACACTACCAAGATTAGACTAGCTGTGTTCCAGTTAGAGAGTGAGGCCCAAATATGGTGGAAATGGGCAATAACCTCTAGAGACCTTATAGGAGCCTTTGTATGTGAGTTCTCCCCTAGGGATTAGGGCGAGAATAGGGATGATATGTCGTGGTTGCGAGTTGGAGATCTCAGGGACTCTACTCACAGTGGACCTGAGGATCATGGACATGTCAGAGTTCGATGTCATTCTAGGGATGGATTGGCTGACAACTTGCAAGTTCGTTATCGATTGTGAGCGTAGGAGGGTTACGCTACCGCCTTGGGGCTATTGCTCGTGTGGTATTTCGGGGGACAAGCGCCAATATTTTTACCCCGAGCCCAATTATACGAGTCAGTGTCGAGGACGATTAAGTGTGGCTAGCGAGCCTTACCTAGAAGGACGGAGAGACCGGACTTAGATCTACCTCGGTAGTGTGCGAGTATATGGATGTTTTTCGGATAGGCTACGGACTACCTCCATGGGGGTGGTAGACTTCGGTGTCGATTACACCACAGTACTTCACCCGTCTCTATGACTCCGCATAGGATGGCACCGGTTGAGTTGCAGGAACTCAGAGTCTAGCTACAGGAGCTATTGGACAAGGGGTTCATTAGGCCAGAACGCCGCCATGGGGCGCTACGGTTCTATTTGCGAAGGACAAGACCCAGCCATTGCATTGACTCTTTCGTGGTGAGCGGGATTCACGATCAGAATGGTGCCCATTATCAAGGATTGACGGATTTGTTGATCGGTTGGGAGGGGCGCGAGTCCTCCAGAGATAGGCTTCCATGCTTAGTTACCATCGATTGAGGTTAGGAGACGGATATCCTAAGGCCGGCGTTTAGGACGTTATGGGCACTTTGAATTTACGGTGATGCCCTTTGGATTGACGAATGCGCTAGTAGCATTCATGGATCTCATGCATAGGGTATTCCAACCCTATCTAGATCAGTTTGTCGTAGTCTTCATGGATGACATTTTGATATACTCCCAGTCAGAGTGGGAGCATGAGTATCGCGAGGATTGTTTACGATTGAGAGACCATCAAGCGTACTCTAAGTTCGATAAGTGCAGTTTGAAGCTGAGGGTGAGATTTTGGGACACGTGGTGTCGGCATCAGGCGTGTCAGTGGACCTAGATAAGGTTAAGGCCGTGATGAGTTGGGAGAGACCGAATGTCAATCTTCGAGATACGTAGTTCTTGGGATTGGCTGGGTATTATAGGAGATTCGAGAATGGGCTGAAGTTGTCCATGCGGGGCAGAATCGTAGGACTTCGCCTACGGGACATGGACTCCATGGTTGGGATAGCCCTGACCATAGAGAGAGAGATCGAGGATGCTCGGAGCCTTTCGGGATACGGGTGTTGGTAGCGAAGGGAGGATCGGACTTCTTCTAGTTCGGGAAGGCGGAAGACACTTCACAGGTTCGGGACCGGGGCGAGATTGGGCATGAGACGGGATTGCCCCGAGCCGGGGATCCCAGGACTTTGGGACAACGCAGTCCCAGTTAGATGTAAAACAAGAGAGTATACGGTTCATTTCTCCACACCCTAGTACGGGTCAGAGGAACCAGTTTAGTTTGGGTTTCGAGTGCTATCTGAGCCTCCCAACGGCCTGAGAGATAGGCTAGAGGGGGCGGAGCGTGGGTCGAAGTCGGGGACAGATCGGAGTTGCGCGGCGCGGAGGCGTGGTGGACCTTAGGGTGGTAGACATATTGTGGTTGTTGATGTCGGGCTTGACATGGATGAGTTAGCCGACCATCGGGTTGTCGATGTGGTGGAAGCCTTAAGCGGGTTGTCATACGACACGGCCCTTGGATTTGGAGGCTTAGAGGTTAAGGCCTTTAGAAACGGTATAGATGTGCTTGCCAAGGATGGGTGAGAGTTGACTTTGATAGGTCGGGATTATGAGTGAGATCTCGAGGTCTGCTCATGGTGGACCTCGGGATTGGGTGTCACAATATGGCATTATTACGTACGTGTGCACGGTAACATCGCGTCGAGTCGGGTGTGGGTGCACAGTACGGTCATTCACCACTCTTGGTGAGTGTGGGTTGAGTTTGTCTTTAGCTTTTACGTCCAATGGAGACTCATAGTTCGATTCAGGAAATGAAGAGTAATTAAAGTGTGTTGGGCAAAGCAAAAAGGGGGTCGTTAATCCCCTATGGTGAGAATCACGGGTTGAGGTGCTTAAAGAGACCGGGGAGATATCCCGAATTTCGTGAATGTAAGAGGCTCAAAGTGTAAGCCGAAGAGTTATGTTAATTGAGATGAAAACACACGGTCAGGTTATCACGTAGACTTAGAGTTGAGTGATAGGAGTCGGGAGTGACTTGAGATTTGGATACCCCTTTGGCTATTGCATTGGGTGTTGTTGGGCAGCGAGAGGGCTTGGTATATGGATGTCATTCGTAGCGTAGACCAGGTTGACGGTCCATTGGATTGTCGTGATTTAGACCTTGGGAAGATCGGCGTTTACACACAAAGTAAGGGTTGTGTAGGGTTACACGTTGTGTGGATTATATCACAGTGTTAAAGGACCTTGGCCCGTGAGCATGCGATCTGGATCGTAAAATTGTTTGGGAGTATTGCCCTTAGTGGAGGTCGCCTACAATAGTTATCGAGCGAGTATACAAATGGCACCATATGAGGCGCATTTTGTATGGGAGGCCATGTGAATCAGATTTATGTTGGATAGGGTGGGAGAGGCTCCATCAACGGGTCTGATCGATTAGAGCCTTATAGGAAGGTGGGCTTGATCTGACGGCGTCTTCTCACGGCTCGGAGGCGTGGAAGAGCTATGCTGTGTGCGGCGTCGACCCTTAGAAGTTTGAGGTTAGGGATCACGTCTTCTTGAAGGTGATGCTGGAGGGAGTGGTTAGGTTCGGTAAGCGGGGAAGTTATCGCGGGGTTTGTGGGCGCACCGAGGATACTCGAGAGGGTAGGCCTGTGGCATGCCGATTGGCTTTGCCCGATTATGTCGGGTGTCCACGGGTATTTCACGTCTGTGCTCGGGATATACTCCGAGATCCGGCTCATGTGGTGGATTGGGGACGATTAGAGTTGATGCGTGGGACCTTCGAGGAGGGACCGGTATCGTTTTGGATAGTAGTGATCGGGCACCGGCCTTGAATGTGAAATTTAGTGAGAGGTGCTATGGCGGCACTATGGAGTGGAATAGTCAAAGTGGGAGCGCGAGGACACGATGCGGGCCACCTATCCCTTCTTGTTTAGAGATGAAGGTACGTGGTTTAGTCGTTTAACATTTAAATGACTAGTTTACATGCATGGTAGAGTGCACGTTGCATATGCGTGTGAGAGTGATTAATGATTGTCCGAGGAATTTCGGGACGAAATTCAGTGGGAGGAGAATGTAAGGCAGAAAATTCCAATTTTTGGAAAAAGGGTAAAATCGTAATTTTGATCAAAAATATGAAATTTATTCTCTAGATCTCGGATGACGAAACGGATTTCACCGTTGGAATCATCTCGCAAAATCTAGCTAGCACATCGAATCTCGTCGAATTCCGAGACTGTCGGAGTTGGCACGTTTTTCGAGGCATCGCGTATCGAGTGCCATAAAACGACATTTGACGTGAAGCAGTCACCTATAACATGTACACATGTTATACATGTTAAATAGTAAATGATGGAAATGTTGGTAGAGATAGTGCCCGAATGTTGAAAATCAAAATTTGGAACATAATGGGCATTATTTGAAAGTTAAGTGGGAAAAGACAAATTAGCCAATAGTGGCCTTCTTCATACAAGCCAAAGAGGTAAAAGCGTGAAAGGAAACCCCGAAATGAGATCTCACGGTAGCCATTTTTTGAATCTTTTTAGTGAAGAACATCCCACTTCTCTACAGATTTGGCAGGAGATCAGGCCGTCGAAATCCTTCGGGCAAGAAGGAAAGTTGGCCTGCATGGAGGCGCTACGTGTGGACTCCAGTTTTGAGGAGTTTCGTCAAACTCCGAGAGGTAGGGGATTTATCATACTTGGGTTTTACACTTTATTTAAGTGTTTTATAGTGTTTTGGTTGGATTGAGGCCTTGAACGGCCGTTTGATCGGTCCCAAAACTTGGGACCGAATTGTTTGAATTTATGGAACCCAAATTTACGATCGTATTTGCTCACCCAGACTGTTGTTATTAATTATAATTTATGCCATGGATTGTGTTGTGATATGCATAGGGCCGGAAATGACCGTGAAATTTGGGTTCACAAAGTGAGCGATTGGTGATTTTCTTGGAGCAGTGGCAGGGGTTTCCTTTGTTCATAGGAATAGTGTTCTGAATATTTTGTGTGAAGGAAATAATATGTTTGGTTGAGTAATTCAAGTTGAAT
>JAEQBH010005105.1:0-123126 GCA_016808115.1 Tetrastigma voinierianum
TGGAAGCGGTAGGTGGCCCGGCGGAGGGGAAAACGGGAGTATGATCTTATTGGCAGGTGTTTAGATGCTGCAGAGACCATGGTGCGGATGGCCCCGGGTTCGATCTAAAACGAGGTCTCATTATCGACTAACTTATGAATAGGCACGTGAGGCGGTAGTAAGGATGCCAGTGAGAATACGGCTTGGCTGTTGAGCTCATCAAGCCCCCATTAAAAGCTAGCTTGATCGTCCTTGTTCACGATGAACTGCCAAAAACTAATTTGGTGGAACTTGACGCCATTGGAAAGCGGATTCATATGCAATTAATTGATCGAAATAGATTTTAACTTGGCGCGGTATCACGGGTGATCAAACTCACTGGTTCTGACCCGAGATGGAGTAAAGTTGCATGTGAGCTTGAAGTTGCAAGCACCATACGGTCGGCATCACTGGTACAAGTAAGATCCCAAACTTCTTGTTATCATCGTGTTGTCAAACTCATCTAACAATGGATGCAGAAATAGATGTATTCAGAACTGGTGATGATGGAAGTGATTGGCACTTGATCTCGATCAAGATGGCATGGCAGCGAATCAGTTTCTTCCATCCGCGTTGCGAATCGGGGCGGTCTTGGAACTTATAAAGCCCTGACTTTATGACCTTTGAGATGCAACTCGCTGGCGAAGGCGTTCGGGCAAATTATCTCCATTAAAATCAAACACATTGTGCCTTGCGAGAAATCTCGCTCTGGCATAATAAGTTAGGATAAAAAGCAGACGACCAAAAATGGAATGGAATGAAAATAAGTCGAAATACTAGTCAAATTTACCGATCAACGATCAATATTGATGTGACAAAGTCAACATGATGACGTGGCAAAGTCAACATGATGACGTGGCAAAGTCAACGGGCATAGGTCGAGGACGGTGGCAAGCGATGGTGTTCCACCCGAGAAGTGCAATACAATAATACAGGTTGTTCAAGTAGATGATAGGAAATAGTAGTAGAAATAATCTGAAATGATGTTTTGAAGAATAAAAATAAAGTACATTCACCTTTCTAATAAAGGAGGTATTACAATGGAGAAGAAAGGAATAAAAAGTTGAAGAAACAAAAATTTTAATAGATATAGGAGCTAGTTGTAATCATATCCAAGCTGCTAAGTGTGAAATGATAGGAAGTATAACAAGTCCGTATGTCTACAAAAATTATGATGGTCAAGCATTAGAATGCAATTTAGAGGTAGAAATATCTATAAGATTACAAGGGATAACCTTTCTAGTAGGCGCTATAGATAACAGAGTACAGGAAATGTTTTATGATATTCTCTTAGAAAGAATAGATTCAAATGATTAGAATGAAATATAAGATCACAAAGAAGGAATATAAAAATATATAATAGAAGGCATTATGTATTTTTCTACTCTTTAGTACCTCATAAATCATTCTTTTATCCTTCTTTTTTAAAAGCAAAAAATATCTAAAAATTACCAGAGATGCCTATCATTCAAAAGATAAAAGCCTGAAAAATAACAGTCTTGCAAAAGACAAAAAAATCCAGTGGAATACTTGGTCTCGAAGAGACTGAGCTCCTCTCTAAAGGAAAATTCCGATGATATCCTCTTTTTCGAGAGGAAAACGAAAATAATGTTATAAATACATCTTCATTTTATCTTGTCGACATGGAAAGAAAGTATTTGACTTTCTCGAATTCATTATAAGCAAATCTAATGGTGATGGGTATTGGACCTGCGAGTCTATTTACCCAACAATAGCCAATTACAAAACGGCCACTTTTTATTCAAGATGCCATGGATTTCGGTTTTGTTGACCGAATCTATTTGAGTCCAAATTGTGAAGAAATAATAAATGACACCCTTAGAACCCAATTATGCAAAATGAAAGGTCATCAAAGTGTCTATATAAAATTCTTCACTATTAGTCCGGAATATAATGAAGACATTGGGATGTATAGCTATCATCTCATAACATAATAAATAACGATGAAGAATCTAGATTCCAAAAATAAATAAAGGTAAAGCCCCAAAAAGTTGAATTGTTCATAACGACCCGGAAGCTAAGGACACAAAAAACAAAGAAGGCGAACAGGGTTAAGCGTGTGAAATTTTGAATGACATATCTGAGGAAAGAGTTGCAGATTCCTTTGATAATCAGCGGATGATGATCTGGTGATGGGAAAGAAAGTGGGAGACGAAAAAGAAGAATGATAACATATAAGATCAATGGCAGGGTTGTTAACAATTGCGATATCATTACCAGTAGAATTGATTTGTTTACGAAATCAGGTTTTAGCGAGATATAATGGATAATAATAAGTATGCCCCATTACGGCTTTTGCATTTTTCAAGATTGAACATGAATGGATAAATATTCTCTGATTATTCATCTTTTATAACCAGTTTCACATTGATGATATGTTAATCTCTACTCGATAATAGAAAAGATGTGAAAAACATTTGGATATTTTATAACACTCTATAAAGAGCATGGTATAATTCTTTCAGAAAAGAAAGTTGAAATCAAGAAAATAGAAATAGAATTTCTAGGAATGATTATAGATTCCAAAGGAATAAAATTACAGTTACATATAGCTGAAAAAGTAAGATTTTCACAGATTATGAACCAAGGAGAGCTGATACAAATTTGGGATGTTTAAAAATACTCCATAAGATTTCCCATAAAAAGATTTAGCTAAAGAAAAACG
Organism: Tetrastigma voinierianum; assembly: GCA_016808115.1. Taxonomy (NCBI): domain Eukaryota; kingdom Viridiplantae; phylum Streptophyta; class Magnoliopsida; order Vitales; family Vitaceae; genus Tetrastigma; species Tetrastigma voinierianum. The sequence goes on from JAEQBH010005105.1 coordinate 2,705, forward strand.
AGAGTAAAGAAATTGTTAACAAAAAAACCAACTTGTGATGGAATATTAAAGCATACCATGATAGTGAAAAGATTAAAAAATATATGTTCAAATCTACCTAAATTAAGATTGCCTAATAAAAATGACAATTTAATATTACAAACAGATGCTTCAGATAAATACTGGGCAACAATTTTGAAAATAGATTTAGGAGAAATATGTCGATATACCAGTGGAACCTTTAATAATAATAAAATTAATTATGACATTAATGAAAAGGAGTTACTTGCAATAATAAAAGGAATTAATAAATTTGAATATTTTTATTACCTAGCCTTTTATTAGCAAACTAATAATACTCAAGTTGCGGGATTATAAGCTAACAGAGGAAAAGAGTACAAGCTAGAAGGTTGTCTAGATGGAAAACTCTGCTTAGAAAGTTATTATAATTTTAAAATTGTACATATAAAGGTGCGCTTGATTTTTCTTATGGGCTTTTTGAGCAGGGAATCAATCGAATAACATCGAATAAATGCAGATATTGCACGACATGGTAGAAGGAATGGAATATGATTTAGGAAAATTATAACATTATTAATTATGAGTGAAGAAAAATTACTGTTTACTGAATATCAATGATATAAGATCTAAATCATATATTTCACAAAATCTCCTTGAAAAATGTTTTGAAAGATTAGGAGAAATGATAATGAGGACAGATGATGTTTCCTCAGCCTCTTCTGAGACTAAAAACATAAAAAATGTAGGCTTGGATATGCCGTCTCATTCGGGAAAAAACCAAGCTTAGCAAAGCAATTCTTGATACTTGTGGGACTGAGAGATATCTTGCACAACAAAGTATCTCAAAAAGGTACTCGAGGAGATGCCTATCCTTCAAAGGATAAAAGCACGAAAAATACTTGATCCTTACCCAAAGAGATAAAATCTCTCAAGTGGAGATAACAGTCCCTCAAAGGACAAACTTCTCTCTAAAGGAGAAAATTCCGATGATATCTTCTTTTTTCCAGAGGAAAAAACAAAAAACAGTGTTATAAATACATATTTATTTATCTTGTCTGACATGGAAAGAAAGTATTTGACTTTCTCCGAATTCATTTATAACAATCCTAATGGTGATGGGTATTACCAGACTTCTACTGAGTCTATTTACCCAAGAATAATAATCACAAAAAAGACAGACCCCTTATTTATTCAAGATGCCATGGATTTCAGTTTTGTTGACCGAATCTATTTGAGTCCGAATTGTGAAGAAATGCTCAATGACACCCTTGAAACCCAATTATGCAAAATGAAAGGTCATCAAAGTGTCTATATAAAATTCTTCATTATTAGTCCAGAATATAATGAAGACATTAGGATGTGCCTCAAAGCCTATCATCTCATAACAATAAATATGGAGAAATTGAAGAATCTAGTTTAAATAAATGAAATTAAGCGCGAGAGTGTATAACGGGCAATGGAATGACGAGGAAGGCATTTGGGGATAAAAGCGATTACTTGGTGAATAATGATTTGAGAAAAAAGAATTGCTCAATCCACTATGCAACAAATAACATGATAATAGTCCTAGGTGATGGGAAAGCCCAGAAACGAGAATGATAACTGAATAAGATCCGTAAATTTTGGATCAATTGTTCTTTGCTAACTTGCTAGATGACAAAAAATGAACCATAAAATTCATGAAAAGACAAAAGAGTGATAACAAAAGATTTGGATAACCCTTAGGAAAAGATGTAATCCCAAGCTTGTCCAGTGGCAGACCAGGACATGTACGCCATATAAATGTAAATGGCTTGTTAAGTGAATTACGGCGATAAATGCGACCACTATAATTGCTTGGCCTTATTCTTAAGGAGGCATTTGGAGAAAATGTCAAAAATAATAATAAATGTTGTGGAATCCGGTACTCACATTTTGAAGTGTGAACCATAAGAAGAAAAAGAAAGAATAAAAGGATGACATGATACTAGAAGAAAAGCGAGATAAGAATATGACGGATGGTACTTTTATTTTAAAAGTGACAGAGACCATAAAAGAAGAAGAAGAGAAGGATGACATGATAGAAGAGAAAGAGGCTGACAAGAATGATAGAGGAACGATTTAATATAGTTGAGAGAAAAGAAAGAAAAAAGATAAGCGGCTTGTTTGGGATATCAGGACTGACTTATGACACGTATGTATTCAGTATATTTACTATATCAAGGTATTATTGTATTTGTAAGTTCATATATATTTACGGATCGGCTTTTATAGAGAGATAAGCTTCTTCTATATGGTCTTGTCACTTTGAAAATGTGAGCATCGTCATCGTTCTCATATGCGCCTTTTCTCCTTCTATCATGTCATCTTTTTCTTCTTTATCGGTCTTGTCACTTTGAAAGCCAGACTTAGTAGAAGTACGGTAGCCAATCCTCATTAAGTTGTTATAAATGGTCGGAGAAAGTCAAATACTTTCTTTCCATGTCAGACAAGATAAAGGAAGATGTATTTATAAATCTGTTTTCTGTTTTTTCCTCTAGAAAAAAAGGATGAATAATTAGAGAATATTTTATCCATTTTTCTTTGGAAAACTTGAGGAGCATTTTTCAATCCAAAAGGCATTATCATCCATTCATAATAACCTCTAGGTGTACTAAAAGTTGTAATAGGTATACTATCATTATCCATTTTATGCGCAAAATCTACGATTTTGCAATCAAAATTCTTTATAAATCATTTTCCTCTTGCCAAATATATTAATATTTCCTTATTTGGGATATAATATCCATCAAATTTTGTATTCTTATTTACTTCTTTGTAATTTATCATCATTCTTGCTTTTCCTCTTTTTATTTCACTATGTTTTCTTATATAATCCGTATTCTTTAATTCTTATTTTATCTTTTGGATTTAAGTTTTTTATTTCTCTTTGCATTAGATTTTTAATTATTATTGGATGTTTCTCCATTTCTACAGAGTTTTATTTTTTCTATTACTCTTCTTGTTGTTTCTAGATCTAGATTAACTTTAAAGGGTAAGTATTCATTGTAATTATCTACTATTTGTTAGCAATCTGATCGTTCTATCAAATTCTTCACAATCACAGAATTCTTCAATATGATTTTGTGTTAGATTTATAATTTTTTTTTGTGATTTTTGTTTTAAATTCTTCTATTTTTCTATTTTCGATTCATCCCCATCATATTTATGTTACTTATGAAACTTTTCTTGCATAACCTTACATTATTCCCCATTAAGCCAGTATTCTGTATCAAATTGTTCTAAGTCATATACTTCAATATTATCTTCCGGAATTTTTGGATAATTTATTCTTATATTATTCCTTAAATAAAATAATATTATTTTCTTAATGTCTTTGAATTTTGTTATTCCTATTTCTTTAAACAAAAGAAATTTTAGCATTATTATCTTATAATTTATTCTTTATATTTTATCTGAACCTAGGGCTCGTGTCTGTTAGATGTAAAGACTCTAAACTCAATAAGAGAGTATCAGACGCGGAACAACACAAATATATCCAGAAGAAATACCCTCATTGATCTATGATCTTTCAGAGAAAGCGAACAAGAATAGCGGAAGGACAATTGTATGGACCGGAGAAAAGAAAAGATAAGTGGAAAAGCCGGTGGATGCTCCAGGGACCAACATGACACGTATGTAATTAAGATAAAGAAGAATCTGATAACAGTAAATAATATCTTCTATAAATATATCAAAAAGTTTTTTTGTATCATCAGAAAAAATCCATAACTTTCTTTGTATCAAAAAGTTTGTAATGAAGTTTCTCTTCTATCATGTCATCCTTTTCTTCTTCTTTTTCTTCTTTATGGTCTTGTCACTTTGAAAATGTGAACATCGTCTGTCATTCTTGTCTGCCTTTTTCTCTTCTATCATGTCATCCTTTTCTTCTTCTTTTTATTCTCTATGGTCTTGTCACTTTGAAAATGTGAGCATCGAATTCCACCACATTTATTATTAAATCATATTGAAAATCATATTGAAGAATTATGTGATTATGAAGAATTTGATAGAACGATAGATTGCTAACCAATATAAATGTCCAGGCAACTCCACGGTCGGCCAAAATCGGGAGCAAAAGCCATTTTTGGATTGGCTTTTGTAAATCCAGCTCGACGGTGGAAGCGAGCTGTTTAAAAATTTGGTGATGAACGGTGATCGGCCAAATTTGGAGTAATATAGGCGTCTTGTTTATCGATAAATTTGTGAAAAACTCCCATTACTACCCTCATGTTACGCCGTTGGAAGCAAAAACCGAAGCAAACCCGTGACCCAAAAACTGAACCAGAAAAGCAAAAAAAATTCCAAAACAAAGATTCCCTGATCAAATATTCACACCCGTGAAACATAGATTCAAACAAAACTGAACCATTTTGAACTCCCAACGGATACAAAAATTTCAATAAATAGCAAAAAAAACCCAACATTTCATACATCAATATTGCAGATTTGAGGGGAAGCAGGTACATCTTAGACGAACAAGAAGGAAGAACTTCGGTAGGACAGTAACCTCTGGAAACCGTCGTCATTTGTATCATGGATAGCGTTCGCGCGATCGCGTTCCATCAAGGAATCCACCATGCCGACGTGCCGCGCCATCTCAGATTCATGTGGTCTTCAATCCCACCGGCGACGCCGGCCGACATGATTCTGCTCCGTCTACCTCTCCCCATCCACTCCCCATTCCCCGTCGGGCCAAAGCTGCAGCGGCGAACAAACCGGGGAGTTCCTTTTATCTTGTTTTTTAAAAGCAGGTTTTTAAGAACATGTTTTTTAAAAAATATAGAAAACATAAAAAAAATAGTGTCTTTCAAAGTGTTTTTGCTAAAAAATAAAAAACAAATTGGAGAGACTATAAATAAAAGGGAATTATATTCACATCTTTTTATATCCTATTTACTTATAATATTAGATTTAATGACTTAAATTTCTACAAGTATTAGCCTACAAAATGTTTTATCAAATTCTAATTATTTTTAATTTATAACCTTATAAATAAAATAAGATTGTATAAATTAGAAAAACTATAAATCTCTCCTTTTGGGAATATTAATCTAAAAAAGGCCTAAATTTCAGTATAGATATTTTAAATCTGTTTAATTAAAATTATAGATATTCCATTAACTATTAAATAATAGTTTTATTAATTTTTCCACCTTAGTTTAATACTTAATTTAAAAGTTTGATTTGTGTGAGAAAATGGCATCTCCTCTAATACGGGCTAGGCGGGGAAAATCTTTCTTAACTGAGGAAGACATGGCACTATGCATATCTTGGTTGACCATAAGCAGTCCGGTGATGTTGTTGGAGCCTTGGAGTGTCAAGGATTTTGGGATCAGTGATGACGAGTTTTGGGGGAGACGATGTTGGGTTGACCCTGGACTTTATGTTACGTACAAAATCGCGATGGGATAAAATCCGACATTATTGTACAAAATGGCGTGGGATACTAGCACAAATCGCGAATAGGCATAAGTGGAGCGAACATGCCAGGCAAGGACGATTCTCTATTGTTATAATTTTCTATAACAATTATTTTAATGAAATTTTTTTTTATATCTAATTTTATTTTTCTGCAGCATGTGCAAGCTATGAATATGTTCCAAGCAGAAGTTAAGAGTCCGTGGATTTATGATTGTTGATACCAAAGAACATATCTACAATTTCGACGTTATTACGAGGACTATTAGCTAATCCGTATTTGCGGCACCATAAAACTTGTTGATACCAAAGAACATATACAAATTTCTGACGTTATTACCAAGGACTATTAGCTAATCCCCGGCAACGGCGCCATAAAACTTGTTGATAGACTAAAAGACATACAAATTTATGAAACTATTACCAAAGGACTATTGTCTAATCCCCGGCAGAAGTGTCATAAACTTGTCTTCGAGTAAATCATTTTCAAATTTGGTTTGGCTATATCTTGCAGTGGTACAGATGCGACAAGTAATAAAATGGATTTAAGTCCGGATATTCTCGATCCGAGATCTTGGAATTCTAGATCAGCCTTCTGCGACTGCTGGCTCCATCTTTATTTGGTATAACATGACATTTGTGATCCGGCAATAAGGTACAGCAAAATATACAAATTGCCAGGAAAAAAAGAATGAACAATCAATTAAATGGAATCTAAAGAATAAGAATAATGAATAGTTAGAATGATTGGACATTGAATAGTTATCTTTGAGAGAGGCACATTAAAATCTTCTTTATTGTATTAAGTATCAAATACAGTTAACATATTAAATTTCTTGTGTATTTCATATTTTGAGAAGATATCCAGGCGTTTAGTGAAATGCAATTTGGATCTCTCCACACTCCACATTTCATTATCTAATTTTCCTGTTCTTTCGGGCGAGGAATTAGATAACTACTAATAAGGGATTTCCTTAGTCTGGGTATTTTCTTTTGCAATACTTTACATACCCAATTTATGCCTTGCTCAAACCTTAGCTCCCCAGTTATCGATTGACGGGATATACAACTTCAGTTGCTCTTCCTCCTAAATTAGAATAGATCACCCTCTCATGATTAGATCTAAGCTAACACGGGATTAGCTTCACTGATTAGAATTGAGGTGAACTCTGCTTGTTTAAATTGATACTTCTTGACTCTTTCTTGATTTCAAGTGAGAGGAAGAGAATGTATCTAAAATGAAGCTTACAAAGCTCATTAGATCTCTAATAGCAAGGTTAATATACCATGAGAAAATGTTCAATACTTTCTCAAGAATGCCTTCTGTAATCACTTGTAGGACCTCCTTGAAATCAGGCAATGAAGTAAATTTACTTAAAATGCAGGGTATAAGGAAACTGATATTCGATCAAAAAACAATAAACCCAAAACCAGTAAATTCGAAGCGGGATTCACAAAATTCGCTGGAAACAACTACAGGGAAGATGAATTCTGACAATAGCATTCTCTTAATGGAAACTGGGTTTCTAAATTACTGAATTACACACACTACAGCATTCTTCGATCCATAAGGATAAGCTATGATTTGAAGCTGGAAAAGTCGAATTCAATTTGTCCCGAACTTCGAAGCATTCAGTGTGTTGAAAAGGTGGAATTCTGCATTTGGCTTGCTCCAGCGATGCTTCCCGAATCCGGAAAATAAAACAAAAATTTAAGGAAGATAAAAAATCTAATCTATTACGTCGGAAACAGAAAAAGAAAATAAAAGAAAAGAAAATAAAAGAAAAAAAATATCAAATGAAGCCTTCGGCTACTATGGATCTTTTCAGATTACGCCGCCCCCTTTGTCTTTCTTTCTGGGTATTGCCTTGCTTATTTATAGGGTTTTTCTGGTTGGGCCCTAATTCGATACATTCTTTGTGGATCTCAGGTGAATTGGCCCATGTTCGCATTCAGGTCGCGACCTCAAATCCCTTGTCCCGACTCATCCATGTCGCGACATCGATCTGTCTTGACATCAACTTAAGTCTGCGACCTTGAACTAGTGTCTTCTTGTGTACGCTACGACATACAGTCTCTTGTCGCGACATCATTTTATCTCTTTGCAGCTTTCAACTGATGCTTCCTGATGTCACGGCATCAATCTCTTGTCGCGACATCATCTTGAGGAACTGCAACTTTCAACTGAACACGTCTGATGTCGCGGCATATTAATCTCTTATGCGTGAGCATCTCTTTATGCATATACGGGTTTCCATAATGCTGGCAGTTCTGATGTCCGCGACCTCACTCTCTTGTCGCGACATCGGCTCGCCCTCCTTTGCGGCTTTCCAGCGGTAGTTTCACGATATCGGCGACATCAATATCCTATTCAGCGACATCAGCAATTCTCTGGAAGCTTCAGCGGTGGCACGGTGTCGACGCCGGTCCCCAGTCGCGACAACGGTTTCGATCACAACGATTTAATCTTTTCAAACCTATCATAGCTTTAAGGCGCTTCTCTTGTCGCGACCTCCATCCTTATCGTGACATCAACCTTCTTCGCGCGACATCCGCGATGTTGTAGTGACATCATTCCACTAAGTCTACGGTTGGTCACCATTTTTAACTTGTGATCCACATCGCGCGACACGCATCAAATTTCCTTCCAATTTTTCCTGATGTCACGACCTCACTCTTGGTACGATCTTATAAGTGACCTCTTTTCCTTACTGCGCTGATGCCATGGCTTCTTCTAATTAGGTGTTGTCTTCGCGACTTTAGCCTTTCCTAATTCAGTGTTGTATCATGAAACGCATCCGAGATGTGCGACATCCGTATTCTTCTTCTTCATCAATTCCTTGTTGCTTGACTTTGAGTTTCTTTCACGCTCAGCCTGCATTGTCTTCAATTAAGCTTCGTTTCCGACTGGAGTTTCGCTGTTGCAACCTGGATATGCATTTTGATTGCTGTAAAGACTTCACGAAATCAGCTTCTTTCATTCTTGTGCTGCTTTTCCTGCTGTAACTTCCTTCATCCAATTATGTCATTAACGCTCATCCACGCATACGCTTCCTTTTAGCAGAATTCTTCTTTTTCTTGAATTCCCTGTCATTTAACAGTTTGGTTAGTTATTCCATAATTCTGCACATAAATCAGACTTGTTTAAATAAAAATAGATCAGAAAAATGGACTAAAAATGGATGACTTTCAAGCTCGTCAGCTCACGAAACTTAAAATTTTCAGCGTCCTCGAAGCAAAGAAAAGAATTGTTGTCCTCGAACAAAAGGACATTTTATGTTCTGTTTTGCGTATGGTCGTTTTATTGAAATACAAAAGATATTGTTTTACGACACATATCTTGCAAGTCAGTTCAAGGTTGATTTTAATGCCCCCTATAGCCATAAAGCTAAGCCCACATTTGAAATTATTTAAAACAACTTAATCATTGAATCCTGTTGATTAATAAATTATTTTCCTTTCTCCTCTTCATAATGAGTCACTTACCTCCCTAAGAGTCCCTTCACATTTTTATGTTTCCATATTTTCCAAATTCCATGGGTTTGTTGTTCATATTGATCTCCACTAATGTGTAGAGTAATTCGACGCTTCCAAGATGCAGTCAGGGTCTTTTGAACATATTGAGGCAGGTAATAGGTAGGATGGAAGGAATTTTTAGGTTTAAGATTACTTTCAGACCTTTTCTCTCCTCACGCCCTTTCCTTCTTCTTAGTTTCTTTGATAACTCTAAACTTCATGTTTCCAGGAACATCTTCTTTGATTGCTTCAATTCGAAGCTGTGTGCCCCACACACATTTCTCACTTGTAATTCAGCGGGAAATTTCCCTTTGTTTGTCACCATTCAGGGATAATTTAATGTTTTACCTTTTAGGCTTTCTAACACTCTTAGCCGAACTTTTGGGTTAGTGGCTCCCAGCACGGATAAGTATTGCAGGAATTACTAGAATTGTTTGAAACACTAAGAACTTAATTGTTTCAAAGTTAGGCCACAAAGATAAACTAAGTCCCCCTATCAGCTTTCTTTTATTGCATTTTCTGCTCTTTTCTTTTCATTCCCTTTTTCTATATTTTTCTCCTTGAGTTCCTCGAAAACATATACTCCCCCAAACTTCATTTCTTTCTTCCTCAGCCAGATTTACAGGTTAATCATAGTTCTTTTACTTGAGAAGGATTAGATTTTTAGGATGGGTGGGTTTCCTTCTGGTTTATTTTGAAAAGTAAGCTTGTTTGCTCAATTTCTGAACCCAAAGGTACCTTATCGACATATGAATAGGGATGGCTAGAATGGCTCAAACTATCCAAGAATGGCACCGCATGCATCTCACTTGTCGACGGTATCACCCTAGGATTTCCCTCAATCCAATAATCTAACAAATTCTAGAATTTGGATTGAATAGTTGTGACTAACCATAAGGATTTCCTTAAACTCATTTTGTTGGTGGTAAGATTAAGGTGGTAATAAATCAACAGGTTCCTTGACTTACTGTTCGTACCACAAACTCAAAAATATGTTTTGTTCCTTCTATTGTATTACCTTCCTCAATTCTGGACTTATCAGTTAGACTTAAGTCACTTTTGCATTTTGTGTTCCAATCTAACTGCATTCCCTTGAATTCAGCTTATTCCATCTCAGCAGTTTTTATTCTTGAACTAATTCCTACTTTTATTTTCCCAACTATCACGACCCTGAAACGCTGAAAATTTAACAAACCAAAGTAACACAACAATTCAATTCAAATTTATCATTTTATTTCTGATTCAAATTTCACAAAATGTTTGGATACTACGGTATGGGTTTTGGAAGAGAGAAAGAATGTCAGTTGGGAGAAGTCTATCTTTTCTTTTGGAAGAGGTAACAAAGATGTGGGATCAGATCTGAGTCTTCAAATGAGAGAGTGGGAATGGAGAATTTCATTTCTCTTCTTTCCTTTCTCTTCTTAGTTTCCCTTTCAAGTTGTTCTTCGTGAAGATCATTGGAGAGGTCAAACGCTTCTTGTTTTAGCTCATCATGTCTCTTTAGTATTCGTGGCAATTGTTTTCCATTCGATCATTACTTGAAAAATTTGGAAAGATTGTTGTTAATCAAATCCAAATTTTCTAGCCATTCTTTCTGCCTGTAGGATTCAGCCTCCTTTTGCTTTTTGTCTCTATCATTCAGTTTATTCTCAAAATCTTTTTGTAGAGACTTGTATAAAAACTTGAACCCCTTGATTTGTTCTCCCAATTTGGCTTCCTGTTCTACCTCTTTTTCTTCCACTTGATGGCTAGGAGCTTTGAAATCACGCTCAAGCGGTGTGCTCAAAAGCTTCATGACTCAGCTTGAGTTTCTGTAGAAGATCGTGATCTCTTTCCTTCATTTCTTTCTTGAAGTCCTCTCTTCTTTCTTTGAGAAAATTTCTTTCATGTGCTCTCTACTTTCAGTTCTTCTTCCGTGATGATCTCTTCTTCTTAACTCTTTTCATAAATTCCTTCCACAATTCTTGTTGCAAATTTCATCTTTCTCCCTTTCTTCCATCTTCTTGGATGGCATGGTAGGGGCTCCATTATCGAATTATTCTCTTGTGCTCCCCTTGAGCTTTCTCACACTCCCGAATGTTGGTACATGGGGGAGAGAACTAGCTAAGGGGATGGAGAAAAATCTAAAGGGCTTCTTTCAAATCACGCGCTTCATTGTCTCGCAAATGTGAAAGTATTTTGAGGAGGAGTTTACGGGGTTCTGCTCTTCTTGTCTTCTGGGTTGGAGCTTCTTCTCTTGTTTAGATCAACACCCTTTTTCTTTTGGTTTGGGTCCCTTGCTCACTCTGTCAATAGGAATTAAATTTGATCATAGGGACTTCTTCTTCTTCTTCCAAGACTCCCTTCACTGACCTTTAAACATAAAACGATTATTATTTCATGGGTGAGGGATATCCCTCTCTTATTTTCATCGTGGTACCTGTTATAAATTTTTCCGTTGCCACTCTACATTAGGCTTGCCTTGGAATAGCATACGGCCTGTGTTAGCTACTTGCTCCTCTGTACACACATGCTTGGTTGGAACAAAGCAGGAGGCGAAATAAAACCATACATAGCCTCTTGAGTGGGAGCTACACATTCAGGAGTTTTTTGATTCCTCCTTCCCTTGTCTCGGTTATTGCTTTTCATCAGTGGTGTTTTTTTAGCAATCCTTTTCAAAATTTGGTTTTCAAAGAGCTTTTGAACTTGGACCCATGCTTGTGCCACTGCCATTTCATGAACCCCAGTTAATGGCCTTGGCTCATATGGTACCATACTCCTCGACGAACTCATGGTGAGTGTCTTTCTTTCTGATTTGAATAAAATTCTTTACCTTCTTCAGTAGCCCTGATTTTTGATAGTGCAGAAAACTTTAACCTCCTTTGTTCAAATCTGTCTCCATGAAGAAGGGGTAATAGGGTTTGCAAGATATTCACTTTCTGCTGAACCCATATTGGCTAAGTGCTTCTTCCGGTTATGAGATAGCTTCCTCAAAACACAGATATTCTACTTCTTCTTCTCTTTCACTTCTTTTCCACTGATAGAAAGGTTTCTGCCCAGGTCTTGCTAGTACCTCGGTGTACATTGGTGTCTATTCCAGCAGGTTTCCTTTCACATTGGGTTTCTTCTTACGGTTTGCCGTATTCCTCCATGGTCTCTCCCGGGTTGGGACAAGGTTTGAGGTTTCAACCATTTGAAGCAGAGAGTTTAGAAAGTTTGAAAAACTAGGTTTTGGGGGTGAGAATCGAGAAGAGGAGGACGAGCGATTTACGGAAAGTGGAGCGGAGTGGGAGGTATTTCCAACGATTGCAATTAGTCATTTTTGTGGGCTATTTATTGTTTTATTAAATTCGCATGTGTGACTAATTACAAAGTTAGAAATTATATGCTGTCATTAAAGTTAGGGCTAAATTTAAATGCCCAACTGGCAAATTTCCAATTATGTCGCGACATTAAAATTTCTTGTCGCGAGCATAATCGGCGCTGTTTAAGGACCGTCGGTTCCTTGCTCTGACGACAATTCATTCCCAGATCTATGTATTATGATTGTCGCGACAACTCCCTCTTGAAGGAATTGCTCTTGTGGGAAGCTTACGTGGCTTTTTCTTCCTTCGTATTGGTGAGTCAAGAACATGAATCTTTATGCAGAACCTATTAAATTCATTTACCATCTAATTTAATGAGCAGGAGGATTTTTCATTTCTTTTATCAACTCGAATCCTCGGCTATAAAATAAATCAATTTCACACAGCAGTTCATACATGTATTCAATTCAATTTTCTAAAAATTTGTATGGGGAAGAATGCTTGCCATACTAACTCAACTACTGTGAATTGGCTGGAATGATTCAGAGATACATCTCTTTTTCTCATTTCTACGCATTTTCGAACTGCACAACATTTGGAAAGGTTTGATTATATAAAATTACTTCTAGATTTCAACTAGTCACTATATAAAAACCAAAAACTTCAAAGAAAAAAGTAAAGTGAATTCTAAATAAAATTCAAATCAGAAATTGAAAATCTTTATGGGTTGCCTCCATGTAATTGCTTCGATTTTGAGTCCTTAAATTTGGAAGCTTCTTTGTTTTGGTTCTTCTTGCTTCTAGATATCTGGCACAGACTCTTCCATTCCTTCCTCCTGCATAGATAGTGCTTAGATCTCGTCCATTGACTTTGAATTCTTCTCGATCATCGATCCTTAATATTCTTGCTCCAAATGTATTGCTTGACACCACTGTGCTTGGGCACTCCATTTGGATTTCAACTTTCTCTGAAACAATTTCAGTCTAAATTAAATAGTAGAACTGTTCCCACACTTTGAACTCTTTCTCGGGATCTTTGAGTGTCATTACCATTTCTTTGTTTATCCTTGTAGATTCCTAGCATTATCTAGGCTTCATTTCTCAATTCTTCCAATTGAACCGAGTTGGAACAATCCTCTACTCCCTTCCCTGCGATTTAAAATGAGTTCAACTTCTTGGTATTCCAGCTACTTTGTATTCCAATTCCAGAGGTAGGTGACATGGTTTACCACAAACAATTCTGTATGGGGACATTTCAATGGGGTTTGTATGGAGTTCTGCAAGCCCAAAGTGCATCATCAAGTTTGGAAGACCAATGCTTCTACTTGAGCTCCACCAGGTCTTTTCAAGTATTCTCTTAAACTCTACATTGGAAATTTCTTAACTTGTCCAGACTAGTGGGGATGATAAGCTAGACTCATTACATGCTTGATCCCATACCTGCTCATGAGTTTTGCAAATATTTTGTTTGCAAAATGGCTTCCCCCATCACTAATGATAGTTCTGGGTGTTCCAAATATGCTCAAAATATTTTTTTGCAAGAAGCTCACAACTGTAGTAGCATCATTCCTTGGATAAATACTGTTTACCATTTAACATAATCAAGCGTGCTTGGTATATAGGTTCCCAAACGATGGTGGGAATGGTCCCATAAATCTATTCCCAACCGTAAAGATTTGCACCCACCATTATACCTCTTAGGGGCATTTCATTTCTGCTGCTGATATTTCCAATCTTTTGGCATCTATCGCACAATTTAACCCACTCAGCATCAATCTCTGAAGATAGTGGGCCAATAAAATCAGATTGGAGTATCTTATGAAGTACATTCTTTCTCACGAAAAATGCCCCCATATGGTGATGCATGGCATTCATTCGAATTTTGCCTTGTTCATTTCTGGCACACATCTTCTTATTATCATGTCAAGCACCTCTTTTAAATAATAGTGGATCATCCCGAAGATAATACCTGCACTATTCGGTTCTGAGTTTTCACTACTTCTGTTGGTAGGCGAGTTAAGAGGGACTATCCGCAACTAAATGATTCTGTCTCGATACCATGGAAGTTGGAAGGAAACTTTAAACGATTTGCTCATCCCGGGAAGTTCTCTGTTAATATTACTTTCTTCTTCTTATTAGCTGCTCTACTCTTGACAAATGATCGGCTATCACATTGTCCACCGCACTATCCTTGATCTCCAAATCAAACTCTTTAAATATAGCACCCACCTTATCAATCTTGGCTTAGCTTCCTTCTTTGATATGGTGTTGATTGCTGCATGATCGAGTATGAATAATAACATGGGATCCCAAAATGTACTGCCTAGATTTTCCTGAAGCAAAATCGCATGGCTAGCATCTCACTTCCAGATTGTTGAGTATTTTGTGTGTCTGCTTCATTGGTTACTAGCATAGTATATGGTCTTGAATATTTTCTCCTTTCTTTGCCCTAGGGCGACTCCCATTTGCAAAATCCACTTGTCATCATAGCATTATTTCAAATCCCTGATCCCCACGTTCACAGTGCGACCATTATAGGTGCTTGAACGATTTGATCTGATTTCTTAGCGGGCGCCACGAGAGTCGCCAATTAAACCTTGTATCCTTTCTCCGATGTCCGCCTTAATTAATTCGCTATTTTGAGAAGTCTTTGATGAATCTCTATAAAATCGGCTGCCCCAAGAAGCTTCGTACTCCTTTTACTGTGGTGGTGGTGCAAGAGTTTTGATAATGGCTACCTTAGTTAGTCTACTTCAGTCGATCTTGAAATTTATACTTGAAAGCAAATATATTTACCATAAAATGGCATTTTCCCCGATTAGGTGCTAGGCTGTTTGTCTTGGCATCTTTGACGCCTATTTCAGGGTTCTTCAAACACTGATCAAAACTAGATCCACCTACCAATTAATTAATCATGAAATTTCCGTGAAACGCCTCTTCAATCAGAATTAAGAATATTGACATCCTTACACCTTTGGAATGTAGGGAACACGACCCCAGAATGGCATCCTTCGAAGGCAAGGTACCATGGGCATATGAATGGCGGGTCTTTCTTGGTCCTCAGTGTAATAGCGATCTGATTGCATCTGAATACCCATCCAAGAAACAAAAATGAGGGTGTCCTGCTAATCTGTCCAACATCCCGTCGTAAGGGGCAAAGGGAAATGAATCTTTTTGGTGAGCGTGTTCGACTGCTGTAAATGTACGCTTCCTCATGCATCCTTTACATTTCTTGGTAGATCATTCGTTTTTCTCATTACGGATCACGATAAACCCTCCCTTCTTTGGAACCACATGGTAGGCTTTCTTGAGGACTATAAAGTGCATAGATAAAACCAGCATTCAGCAATTTGAGTACCTCCTTCTTGACCACTTCCTTCATCAGTTCGGTCTCAGTGTTCTCACGGATGGCTTTGAATTTTCTTCTAGCGAATTTTGTGCATGCAAATGGATGGTGATACCCTTCAACTCTTCAATGGACGAGCTATAGACTCTTTATGCTTCCCAAGATTTTCGGTAATCCACGTTTCTTGGCATCAGCGAGTCTAGCGAGGAGATAATCAGGTTTTCTCTTTTGATGATTCTAGAAATGGCATATTTCAAATGACTTGCTTGACTCTTTCAACACTAGCCCCTCTTCTTAGTTCTTGATGAGATTTCCTTTTTCAAGCCATTTTCCCCGCCTGTAATTTTCTGTTTTGGCAAAGGCTCAACCACGGTTCTATAGAATGAAAGCGTAGTATAGACCAATCAGGTAGTCATCTTCAATATCTTGGGAATTCATCTCTTTTCATTATTAAGGAAATTTGAGCATTACAATCATTGTGAACATCATGGTTGTGGTATAGACATCATCAACTACATTGCAGAAGAATTTCTCTGTCTATATTCTGTATTACGCATGCTCTTGATCAAGTGAAAGCGAAACTTCACTCCTCGACCCTCGAGGTAAGAACTCCTTTTTGCATGTCGTCGGAGCATTTCTGAAGGTGGCTAGGAATGGTCTCCCCAATAGCAGTACTTGTGAGATCTTCTTCCATGTCGGAGGTGATGCGAAGTCTCTTTGGAAAAACAAATTTCCCAACGATGACCAGGCCATCTCTCCCAAGACTCCTTGAGTTTTACCATCGATATGCGCCATTTGAAGAGTAGTGGTGGGAATAAACTCCCCCGAGCTTAATTTGCTTAGCGATAGAAGAGGCATCAAGTTTATACTGGCTCTGAGTCATAGAGAGGCTTTGCAGATTCAACTCCTCAATGATGCAAGGGAATTGTAAAACTCCACTGGATCCTTCATCTTTTCGGTAATTCTTTTTTTATCAACGCTATGATGCTTGATGAGATTCTGATCCACTTCTTACTTCGTTTCCTTTTTCTTTCTTTCGGCGTATCAACCGAAATTTTGCATAGAGTGGCATACGAGTCACCACTGCGTAAATGGCATGCGATCTCTAGCTTCTGAAAGGTTTTCAAAAGCCTTGCAAGCTTGCTCCTCGACTTTGATTTGGAGTCTCTGTGGAAATAGGGCGCAGGTCCCAGAGCCTTTAATCCTTCACTGTCCACTCCTTCTTATTTTTCTCCAATGCTTCTATTCCTTCTCTGGCTTTTTCTTCTTCCTTGGCTGGCTGTCATTTTTCTTTCATCTTTTCTAACTCCTTCCCACTCCTAAGTTGCACAGCCATGCAGTCTTTTGGATTCTTTGCATCACTTGGGAAGGCATCTTACCTCTGGCTGCGAGTTAGAGACCGAAGTACACTTGTGTCTCTAGATTCTTCGGGGGATGCATTAGTGGTGTTCGAAAATTTTGAGAATTGGCGGTAAGCGGGTTACGCCCAGTGCACCAAACTGTTCATGGAGGTTCAAACGACTTCTTATCCCCCATGAAGCTGCGACATCTTGTTCTTGGTTGTGGACCCCTTCTTTGACCTGATATTCATTTCTTTGTTCGGTTCCTTGTTGTTCTTCTTCTCTTTGGAACGTGGTACATTGATAACCATGTGGAGGTTACATCCGCTGCCTTTGGCCTTGTGAAGCCTCTCCACACGTATGAGAAATTCTCATGGTTCCTCAGTCTTTGGGTGATAATGTCTTTAGCGTGAGGTTAGTATTGGGTTTTGAAATGGTAGTTTCTTGGCTGCGAAATACTTAACCTCTTCAGCATCATGGGGTGTTCTTCGGCTCTCTCGGTATTCCCCTTCGACCAACTCTCTCTCTTTCCAGCTGCTCACATCTCATGGGCGTGTGTGTCTTCCCCTTTCTTGCTTGTCCATCACATTGCATAATGGCATCGACTTGGCCTCCATGGCTGTCATTTGCTTTCGGCTCACGCAGGTCCCCCTTTCACACATTTGTTTCCTCTTGAAAACTACGAAGGAGTTTTTCATATTACCGACTAACCGGATCTTCAATCGGCTCTTTTGCCTCATATTTTTAGTTGAATGCTCCACAGCAGGAAGCATCAATGATCCCCTTTTGATATATCAAATTCAAGGCATGATATACAATGTCCGTCATGAGTCTTCGAGATCCTATCCATGTGGACATCTTCTCGACCTTAGTTTGAATCTTTCCCCGAAGCTACATCACAGGGCTTTCATCTTCCCCTATTTGAAACACAATGATTTCCCCCTCCTTCTCTGCGCGAGGTGAGGGGGGGAAGAATCTACTGACAGGCCCTCTGCACTCCTCCCAGTGCTCCAATGAGAACCATATGGTAAAGATTCATACCATGTGGCGTCTTATCTCATAGAGAGAATGGGAATAGATACGGTTTGATGACTTACGGTCTTACCCCATTGAACTTCTTTGTATTAAGTATCTGAAGAGATCTTCGAGGTGCTTCGTTTGGGTCCTCGATTAGGATGACGATAAGCGTCTTCTTTGGACAATTGTAATTAGTGCTGGATTTAAGTTAAATTATTTTGCATGTGGTGGTGCCCCGATTGTAGAGTACTCATCTTGAATAATAGGTCTCCAGAAGTCCTCCATAGTATCAGTGATTGGAGGCCTTCCCTAGGCTAACTCTCTATGCTTCATTCGATCTGTCTTTCATACGCCATGGACTGAGTTTTACGCCTGTATTATCTTTATAACCAAGTGTTTTCCTGCCAGTACACGTATTACTGCTTTAGAATCGGATCGGTGTTACATTTCCTATGCATTAAAATTTTGTCCCCGAAATCAAAACACACTAACATTAGTCAGGATTGATGAGTCGACAAATATTTTCAATATGGTTTGTTAAAGGTTAGTGGCAAAAATAACCAGCGAAAAGCTATTTTTGTTCTTTTTCTTTAAAATGTCAAATTAGCATTTCTTCTTTTATTCTGAATATTGATTTACTAAATTCTTTCTAGATCCGACAGCGGCGCCATAAAACTTTGTTGATACCAAAAGAACATATACAATTTACGGCGTTATTGCAGGACTATTAGCTAATCCCGGCGGTTGCGCCATAAAACTTATTGATACAGAACATATACAAATTTCTGGCGCGTTATTTTCCACAGGACAACCAGCTGTCAAAGCGGCGGCATGTAAAACTTGTTGATAGGCGAAAGACATATACAAATTTAGCAAACGTACGAAAGGACTATTGTCTAATCGGCAAAAGTGTCCATACGGCAATGGCAGTAAATCATTTTCAAATTTTGGTTTGGCCTAATATCCACACTGCAAGTGCACTGGGTGACAAGTAATAAAATGGATTTAAGTCTAGATATAAATCATAAATCTTAAGAATTCTAGATCAACTACATTACTCGAAGCTCATTACTATTTGGACTATAACTTGTGACATTGTGATCCGACTTAATAATTTTAAAATATACAAGTATAAGGAAAAAGAATGAACAATCAAATTAAATGGAATCTAAAGAATAAAGAATAATGAATAGTTAAGAGAATGATTGGACATTGAATAGTTATCTTTGAGAGGGCACATTAAAATCACTGCTATTGTGAAGTATCAATCCCTGTAGTTAACACTTATTAAATTTCTTGTGTATTTCATATTTTAGAATCTGTCCAAGGCGTTTAGTAGTACAGCTGGATCTCTCCACACTCCACATTTCATTATCTAATTTTCCTGATTCTTTCGAAGGCGAGAGAGTGGAGCTGCTAACTACTTTGTAGGGTTTCACGCTTAATGCGGGTATTTTTCTTTGCAATACTTCATGTGATTTACATGAATTTGTAAACCTTAGCTCCCCGAGTTATCGGTCAAGCAGGATATACAACTTGGTTGCTCTTCCTCTAAATTAGAATAGATCACCCTCTCTCCTTGATTAAAGTCCCAAGCTAACACGGGATTAGCTTCACTGTTGAGTGAGGTGAACTCTACCTTGTTTAAATTGATAACTCCTTCAACTCTTTCTTGATTTCAAATTGAGAAGAGAATGTATCTAAGTAAACTTGCAAAGCTCATTGAATCTCCTTAGCAGGTTAATATACCTTCAAGAAAATGTTCAATACTCCTCGGGAATGCCTTCTACGTGTCACTTGAGGACCATATGAATCAGGCAATGAAACAATTCTTGAAATACGGGTATAAGAAACTGATATTCAATTAAACAATAAACCCAAAACGGAGAGTAAATTTAAAAACCAAAAATTACCATTTGCTTTGAAGCAACTATAAGGAAGATGAATTACTGATAGCATTCTCTTAATAGGCTGGGTTTCTAAATTCACTGAGATACACACTCATTCTTGATCATAAGGATAAGCTGCAATTTGAAGCTGGAAAGAAGTCGAATTCGAATTTGTCTGAACTTCAAACATTCAGTGTAAAATTTGAAAAGATTGGAGTGCACGTCGGCCTTCTACTCAAAACGATAACTTCCCGAATCCGGAAAATAAAAACAAAATTTAAGGAAGATAAAAGAAATCTAATCTATTACATGAGAGAACAGAAAAAAAGAAAATAAAAAGAAAATAAAATAAAGAAAAAAAAAATCAAATGAAGCCATTTCTGGATCTTTAGTTACGCCCATCTCGACTTTGGCTTTTCTTTCATGGTATTTGCTTATTTATAGGTTTCTCGATTGGGCCCTAATTCCAATGCATTCTTTGTGGTCTAAATTGAAGGATGGCCCGTGTTCTTATTCGGGGTGGGCGCCGATCCCTTGTCGCGAGCTCATCATGTGGCGACTTTGATCTCTTGTGTGACATCAATAAGATCTCTACTGACCTTGAACGCTAGTGTCTTCTTATGTCAGGCATCGATCTCTTGTCGCGACATCATTTTATCTCTTTGCAGCTTTCAACTGATGCTTCCTGATGTCACGACATCAATCTCTTGTCATGATCATCTTGGTACAGCTTTCAGCGGGCACCTGCCGTCGACGGGGGGGGCATGTCTCTTGTCGTGACATCTCTTTATGCATATCTTGGGTTTCGGCAGTAGTTCGATGTCGCGACCTCACTCTCTTTGTCAGCGACATCGACTCTCATATCATCCTTGCGGCACCAATGATGGTTGGTTCCTGATGTCGCGACATCAATCCCCTGTCGCGACATCAACTTAATTCTCTGGAAGCTTCAAGGCGGTGGCTTTTGGTGGCCAGCGACATCGGAGTCCTCCCCAGCCGCGACAACGGTTTAGTCTAACAATTTAATCTTTCAAACATGTCGCGCTTGAGGGCGCTTCTCGCGCCGACCTCCATCCCACTTGTCGTGACATGAGCGCTGTCGCGACATCACGATGTTGTACATTGTCGTTCCTTAAGTCTCTGGTTAGTCCTCAGCTGCCTAACTTGTGATCCCTGTCGCGACCTGCATCAAATTTCCTTCAATTTTCCTGATGTCACGACCTCACTCTTGAGCTGATCTTGTCGTGACCTCTTTTCCTTGCACGCTGATGTCGCGACTTCTTCTAATTCAATGTTTATGTCGCGACTGCATCCAGATGTTGCGACATCATGTCTTCTTCTTCATCAATTCCTTGTTGCTTGACTTTGAGTTTCTTTTCTGGCTCACTTTGCCTTGTCCTTCAATTAAGCTTCGTTCATTGGAGATTTGATTGTTCTGACTGGATATGCATTTGATTCTTTGTAAGAACTCCCACTTGAAAATCAACTTCTTTCATTCTTGTCTTTGCTTTCTCTTTTGTAACTTGCTTGACCAATTATGTGTGCGGCTCATCCACCTTACGCTTCGCTGCAAAAATTCTTCTTTTCTTGAATTCTACGTAAATTTGCCAGGTTTTGTTAGTTATTCCATGATTACACTTTATAAATCGAGACTTGTTTAAAATAAAAATATATCATAAAATGGACTAAAAATGGACACCAAGCTCATCAATGATGATCATTGTTAGAGGTGCTAAATCTTGTGATAAGTGGATGAATTATACATGAAAGCAACCCTAGACGCTCCACGACATGGGGGGAACTCATGAACACACATGTATCTCTTGACTCGGATCGAGAATCCAGGTATAGCAATCGTTGATTAGCTCTCCAGGGAAGAGACCGGGAAGAAAAGCGGCCCAAAGCGAGACAGGAAAAGTAAAGTGAGTCGGCGGATACTAGTAATTCTATTCGGATCTGATTCGCAAATTATACAGGCGGTGAAAGAAAGAATTTTTTTATGAGGAGCGAGCAAATTCTTGAAGGAGCAAGCAGGAGGATGTCTGACTAGACGTGCTAAACGTCTTTGAAGATAGGATGCGAAGGAGGCGAGAATGGTGGGTTCAGGATGATCGCCAGATGATCTGGGTATGGAAAAAAGACATCACATATGGCCAGTTGAAGAGCAACAACGCTGTGCTCCAGTACGTACAGAATATGAGATTATAAAAACAGCGATGAAAAATGCGAGTAGCTCGACTTTAATGTATAAACGATTCACGCTGTTTATTTTAAATATCATTTCAGTTTTTTGTTTGCTTACTTATAATGAAATATTCAAATTATCTATTTTTATTGATTTAATTAAATATTTATGGCCATTTTATTTTAATTGAATCGTTACATATTTATTTTAAATTTAATTAGTATTTATTTATCTTTTTAAATCAATTTTATAGTGTATGGAGTGATATAAATGAATGAATGATACGTGATGTAATTATTGGAAGAAAGGGTAAAATTGGAATAGATTTAGGATAGATGGAACTTTAGATGCTCTTCTTTGGAATGTTTAGCTAAAACTTTTAGCGAATCTCAAAAAGTATTAACTTTTGGAGGCCAAAAAAATGAGCTTTTAGATGCTTTTTTGCTAACTATTAGAGATAACTTTCCGAAACTTTAGGATAAAATTAATAAATAGTAAAAAGCAAATAGTAATTGAATAGTAAAAGCAAATAAGAATTGAATAGTAAAAACAAATAATAAAAAACAAAAAGTCAAAAGTTGTAAGAAGCAAAAAACGTGTTGGTTTAAATATGATAGTAAATATGGAAAGTACAATAACTTTGTTGATAAGAAATCCATTCAACATCAGCAAACAATAAAATTTTAAGTGTCACTAAAAACGAAAAAACTAAGTAAACATATAAGGTTAAATCATAAAGAGATAATAAGGAGAAAAAGATGATTATGATCCCTAATATTATGAAATATTAATGGAATCTTTAACTTATTACAAAATGGAATTCTTGACAAATGATTGGATATTAAAAGAAACAGTGTATCTCTAAATCTTGAAATATCCTGCAATCAGTAATGATAATACACATTGAAAATCTCACTCGGTAAATGAAAGAAGAAATCTTAATAAAAGTCGGAATTAATTTAAAATACAAATTAATGAATTAATAAAATGAATCTAACAAGAAAGAAAGTAAAAGTCTTATATTAGCCTTGCCTTTGTGGTCGAGAAAACATAGTGAAAATAAAAGGGAAGCGAATGGTGATAAGAACTGAAAGAAGTAAATAAGAATACAAAGTTTGATGGATATTATATCTCGAATAAGGAAATATTAATAAATTTGGCAAGAGAAAAAATTATTATAGTAAATTTGATTTACCAAAAATCGGAGTTTTGTGGAGATAAAATGGATAATAATAGTATACCTAGCTTTTTAGTACACACCAGAGATCATTATGAATGGATGGTAGTATTTTGAATTGAAAAATCTTGAGTTTTAAAAGAAAACGGATAAAAATATTATCTGATTATTAAATAACTATAATAGTTTACATTGATGATACGTTAATATGCTCACGATAATGAAAGATCATGAAAAACATTTGGATATTTTCTAATATGTTATCCATTCTTTTATAGCTTTTAATATTTCTTTCGTATTCATATTTTCTACTTTTTAGATTCCATTTTATTTAGGTTTTTAATTCTATTTTTCACAAATTTCTTCAATCTTTATATAATCTGCGTATTCTTTAATTCTTATTTTTATCTTTTGGATTTAAGTTTTTATTTCTCTTTGCATTAGATTTTTAATTATTATTAGGATGTTCTCCATTTCTGAGTTTTATTTTTATTATAATACATTTGAACAGATCTGAATTAACTTTAAAGGGTAAGTATTCATTGTAGTATTCTTATATCGGGTATTGTATTTAGAATACGCTATATGCGAGATAAGAGTTTTAAATAATAAAAGTGACTTGTCTCGATTCATATTATATGTAGCAATCAGGTGGCGCCGTATTATCACTGCCGACAACAATCCCTTCTTCCTAACGCCTTCCGGCTCCATGATGGAAAGTTAGTATCAAGACATTCTGTATAAATCGACACACGCTAAAAATATATGAGGAAATTTAGGAAATATTTCGTTCAAACGCTCTCTATCTTTACGTATAAAACTAAAGGAAAACAGCACTATTCTAAAATTTTGATACAAAAAGAAAGTTATAGTTTTTTATAGATGATCCTCGAAATGATAAATCTTACATGTTTATAGGCGATATTATTCATAATCAGTTGCTTTATCTTGATTTAATCACGTATCATCGTGGTCACGATATCCATTTGCTTTTACATCATCTTTTTCTTCTTTTCCTGGTCCATACGGTGTTGTCCTTACACATCATTTCTTATGCCTCTTTCTCTTCTATCATGCCATCCTTCTCTCTCTTTCTTCTTTATTATGCTTTGTCGGTACGAAAATGTGGCATCAGTTTCAGCATTTATTATTATTTTTTGACATTCGGTGGTTGTATCTTATAAACAGGTAGAGAGAGCTTGCTCTAATATCACTGAAAAGAACGAGTCTTTATATTAAGCGTAAATTCTGAAAGTATAAAAGGAGATCTTATATAGGCTAGGCTATATAACCCTAGAAAAATACAAATTATAATCCTCCAAAATTACAAAATAAATATAATAATATAATAATCTAACAGAAACTAAGTTGAGAAGCCATGATATAACCATATTGTTTCCATCAAAATTTACAGATCGAAGTCATTACCTGAAGGTTTGCCAATGGAGCCATCGATGAAGCCCACTTTGTTCCTTCATGGACATGCGCTATCATCATCAGACGACTCACGCGACGTATAATTTTCTCTGTCTTAGCGAGGCACGGGAGCAGTCCTGGACTGCCCGTGTGGTGCAAGAAGTAAGGGCTGCGTGGATCATCCATTGCCAGTGCAGTTTGATTCGCCATTAGGGATACGTCCGACGTTGGAAAGTTGATCGCCTTCTGATCTCACCATGACCAAGTGTTTCAGAGGCGAGATTGAGAATATGTGAGAAGGAACTGTGAGTGAGTTACAATATACCGTATTTTAACTTCCAGCTTTCAATGGAGGAACACGTGGAAGACAGAGTAAGAACACCAGAAGAAAGATGCAACAGAAAGGAGTGAGGGGAGAAAGCGAAATAAGGTTTGAGAGAAAATATCTTCTGTTGATTTATGTGTACATTTTCAATGTATATATATATACACTCCAGACGTGTAGCCCAAGGCTCAAGCAAGCCAACTTGATAACCGATTAACAAATACAACTTTAAATCTCTAATCAATTAGATCGACTGATCGAACTGTCAACCATTAGATTTTTCGATTTGAAACTATGTGTACCCTTAGATTGTAATAAGATTGAATGTTTATCGCGCTTGAGTAACATTTAGCTTGTCTTGGAAGATGATAAAGATAAAGGTCTTAAATGTCATTTTTACTTTTTAACTCACTTTGCTGGAAAAGTCTCGTTTTCCTAACTAGTTGGTTTCGGATCATCCATCATTACATGACGAGTTATATAAGCCACCGTAAAGATTATCTTCTAGGAGCTTACTTGAATTAGACGACTGCGGTTTTACCTAAACTAAATTGTTCAATTTTTCTCTTTTAATTTAGTTGAAATGGGACCTAGGTTGCCTAACCAAACAATCCAAATAACTCACTTCTCCTTATTAGTCTATTCCTCGCTCTAGCAAAAACACCTAATTCAAATAATTTTTTAATGAGCTATGCTTTGCATCCTAAAAGACTAAAACCATGCACACAAGCTTGGTGAGTTGCATATGAGGGAACTAATTTTTCAAAGTATGCACCATGAAAGTCAATGAAGAAAAATACATTTACTCTCTTATAGGTTAAAATCAAATAATTAAAATTTATTTTATTTTGAACATATTCACGTTTAAATATTAAACATTTTCATCTTATAAAATTTAACATATTAATATATTTATACCTATATTTAATAATATCAAAGATCAAAATTAGATATAATGAAATTTTAATTGAATTTTTATATATTTAAAATTTCTATTATTTATATTTTAATAGTGTTGTGTTTCGTGAAACAGTTAGTAATAGAATTTAGAGAGAAAAACGAGAACACACATATTTACATGGTTTGAGAGTGCCTATATCCATGGAACAACGGCTAAAACTTTCACTATGAAATATTAGGGTAATATAGGAGGATATTTATAATAACCATTTATATGACCAATTCATAAATACCCTCTACAGTATGTCATAATCACGGGGAGCTTCTCGTCTAGCATTCGCCAGCATTATTTCGTCTCGCCAACAAAAGATAATATGCACGAATGGCAACTACTTTTGCATTAATGGTCTCCTTGCCTTTCTGCTCTACTTTGCTCTGCGCTTGCCCTTTTTCTCTATAAATATAGTCGCATGCTACATTGAAATAATATATGAATTATTATGGTTTGACAATTGAATCATGAATGGAGAACTTTTTCAATTCATTGAATAATCCCTCTGATTACAAAATGTTAGTAATAATTGGGATTTTCGCTTGTTGTTAAATCAAGTAGCGGCCATTTTCTTGTCAAGTATGTAAATATTGTTTGCTTTAGATCAAGGGAACCTCACAACTTTAAAACTCTCCTAACTAATGCGACACGTGACATACAGACATAACGTCCTCGTTATGTCTCCTTGAGAATACGGGGTCAAATCAAATAAATAAATATTTCTTCAGAGTGAAACGCTACTATATTGAAATTCGATGATTGACTTTAATACGATTTGTTATGACTACGTCCGACAAATGTGAATGTTATTACATTTTGAGCCGAGGGCCGCCATGTAACTTTTCAGGGAATAAGTCTACCGAAAGTTAAGAGAGTCATAATCTCTTTCTTGCATTTGTACGGTATGTGATGCAACATATTTATTTTTATTTAAATTAAGCGAAAATATATTGGACCAGTTTAAATACTCTCATGTGGATCATTTTATCGTGTCATCTGTGACCCGCTCGTCACAGATCCATATGACGAAAACAAAAATAAAAAACAACGAAGTTGGGCATTGGTCAAGAGTGGGTCCGGGCGCTAGTGGTTCGCAATTAATCTGACGAAGGTGGGCTAATCATAATTCAGTTGGACTGGCCTAATCATCATGAACCTGGGCCGATCAACGTTCACAATTTCTTAATATTTTATCAGCAAACAAACATTGTATCAGACAATTATGAAAATCGTAACATCAGTTTACTCATTGTATTTTAGATTCATGTCTTAAATTATGCGAAGGAGGTGTGCAAATAAATGTGGACAATTCACTGTTGAAATGTGATGAAGATATCATGGGAAATTGGAAAAGGTTCTATAGAAGAATAAATCATGTTCATACGAAGGTCAAAACATGTGGAGAAAAGGTACATTTCTAACATTAGAAAAAAGTGGCACGTCCTCATTTCTCAAATAAAAAAGTCAAGAGAGACTTCAGAAGCTAAGAAACGTATTTTTTAAACATTTAGAATAATAATTAATAAGCATGAAAAGCGTGATTCATAAAACGCGTTTGCTGGTATTGATAATTGCCTAACCCCAAAACTCCAAATTAGCCCCCACACATTTTGTCCACCCACTTTATATGCAAAATTTCGAAACCTTAACATAGAGGATAACTTGCTTACGGATCGATTGGGTGATATTGAATAATATTTTGTTTATCTTTTATTAAATGTTGCTCAAATGATATTAGAATTTCGGAGTTTGGATACTGTTGGTAGAAAAGTGGTTAGAGAAAAGAAATCGCTAGGAAGAGTCACGTGGAATCACTCTTTTGGCAGCGACGCACTGTGAGACTGCGCACGCAATACAGAAGACAAGAGTTCACCGACCCATGCTCTAAGCCCTAGGCTACAGCTCCCTCATGGGATTAGACTTTACCTCATTTCATGCTTAAAATGGCCCAAAGCCAGCACATGCATTTTTAGTGCGGGCAATTGTGCACCAAAAAATGTGGGTGGTGTGATAGTCGGAAGGAGCTGCAGCAGCAGAATCTCGAGCTGGACTTTGATTGACCGGAAGGAACACAGCTTGAAGAATCTGGAAGCACGGATATTAGCGTATAAGTAACTGAGACGTGGTATGCAGAGCCACTGTTCTCATAAATTTTATGTCCCATAATTCAATAATTCTTTAGATGATTATCAGGAACAGGAACATCGGAGTGAATGAGAGGGAGGAAAAATTTGATGGAAAAAAAAAAAGTGTTTCAACACCGAGACCTGTCTCAATTTATAGGAAACCAATATGTAACAGTTTGGTTTTAAATTCAAAATTATGGTTGTTGGCCGTTAAGATCGGAAATCAATGCAAGTGCCTCAGTTGAATTTAAAAATAAATGTTAGGATTTAGATTTGAAATTTATGTTTTGAATTGGATTAGATTCTTTGTGATTTGATGACTTTGGCGGTTTGATGCTTTTGAATAATCAGCAGTTTTATATAGAGTAACAAGCAAGGTGATTTTAACCGGCCCGAATGTGTGCATTAGTCGGACTTTGGCCCATTTAGCATGTCTTGCGACGCCTCCCCTCACCTCAAGCGGCACACAGGCCACTTAAATGGGTTTTAGTATATAACATTTGGCTACTAACCTAGTTTTATACTTTTCAATATAATCATTTGATAAATATTTCTTGAAAATCCACTTGCACTCCAATAGGTTTTGCTCCTCAGCAAATTTACTAAACTCCTCATGTTTTATTCTCTTAAAATAGAGTCACTGCTCAATTTTAAATTATTTATATCCAAAGTAATGCATTAGTGTAGTTAAATCGTTTAAAATATTATGATACCATTTCAATCAAATAAGTATAAAAATCTATATCCAAAGCGAACTCTTTCTTTTTGCTTTACTCCTTCAAGTCATCATGGAGCCTTTTTATATCATCCACGAGTAGGCAATACGCTCATCATATGAGCTTTGATATCATCCACAATTGGTGTATGATAAATTTTTCCGTAAAGTGGAAAATATGTTAAAAATTCAGCATTTACCTCAATAATAGCTACAGATTCTAAACATCACTTTTCAAAACAAGAAATCTATAAGCCACGCTATTACTAGCAAACCTAATAAACATGCAATCAGAAGTCTTTGTTCATATTTTTCTCTTTTTAACTTTTCAAAACACAAATCTATAAAGTTCGCACTATTACTAAAGATACCTAATAAATACGCAATCAAAGTCTTTGATCATATTTTCCTTTGGGTGATCGAGAATATAAATCCCTAAGTAAAGACACCACACTTTCAAATATTTGGGCAAGTAGTGTGACACGACATTTCCATAACTCTATACAAGGCCCTACCAATTTTTCAGATTAATTCTATTTTTACGATAGTGTATACATGATTTCACCCCACAAATTATCAGGAGTTGAAGTACTGACAAGCAGAGAGTTCATCATCTCTTTAAAAGTTTTATTCTTATTTCAATAACTCCATTTGACTTAGGTGAATAAGGGGAAGTCACTTCATAAATTATTCATTCATTTTCATAATAATCATTTAAATTGATGTATTTGTCCCCTCTATTAAATCTAATCTTTTTTATTTTTCTATAAAGTTGATTTTCTATTTCAGCTTTATAGCTTAAGAACATATCAAATGTTTCATCTTTATTTATAAGCAAATAAACTCTAGTAAACCTAGAATGATCATCAATGAAGGTCACATAAAATTTCTTACCTCCCATAGTTATAGTTTATTTCAAATCTCCTAGATATGAATGAATAAGTTCTAACAGTTTTGTTTCTCTAGTTACTGAGTCACATGTCTTTCTAGTTAGCTTAGAAGTGACACATATTTGATATTTACTTAAGCCTAAATAATCAATATTATTGATAAGACCTAGAGTTTGCATTTTCTTAATGTATCCACTACTAACATGTCTTAATCTAGCATGACATACATCATAGGAATCAACCAAGTAGAAGTTTCATTCATAACTTCAAAAATACTGAACACAAATAGTCCTTGATTACAAAACTCTTTTCCCACAAAAACATTATTTTTTGTCATTATAATCCAATCAGATTTAAATGACACTTTAACCCCTACTTTTCCCAATAGAGCAACATAAACTAAATTTGCTCTAATATTAGGAACATGGAGCACATCATTCAAAGCCAGAGTTTTTCCCGAAGTGAGCTTCAACATGACTTTGCCTTTTCCCAAAACTTGAGCAATGTGAGAGTCACCAAGGTAGACAACATTTTCGTCATCCCCTACTGAAGTGTAGGAGGTAAAAGAAACTACACAGACAAATACGCCATTACACTGTAGAGTCTACCACTCAATTTCTTGGAATTGGTCACCATATTAGCTTGTGAGCATTAAACAAATATTATGTTATCTCCTTCGACCTGGCTTGTGGAGGATTTAATATTTCTAGTTTACTTCTTCCTACATTGGGGTGCATGATGGTCTAGTTTTCTAAGCAAACATAACAAGTGCCTTTCTTTTAAAGTATAGGTTAGAAATTTTGGGTTTGTTATCAAAGTTTTCTGAAGCTTTTACGTTTGTACCCTTTGGTTTCCGACTAAGCTCGCTTCTGTGGTCATCCGTTTTCGCTTTGGTTGCCTTTTGTTCTTTACAATTTGCATTTTCTATGATGATGTGAGCGATCATATTAGCCAAGGACAACTACTTATATCTGTGTTTTAATTATTTGCTTCAGAATACCCAATGCAGTCGGGTAGTTTCTTTTATCAATAGTCCCGCTACAGACTGTTCTTCGTAGTTCTACTCTTTTTCAAATTCTTAGTTCTCCAAAGAATTTGTGGTACTTGTTGATTTTGAGTTTTTTGTCCTTGTTGTCTACCATATCCCATTTGTAGTAGTTTCCTACAACAAATTTTTGTTTGCCCACATCCTCAGTAGTGTATTTTATGAGCATTAATTCCAAGATTACCTTTGCTTCCTTGTAGGCATAGTAGACATCAAATAATTCGTCAGACAATATAGTTAGGATTGTATATCGACAAACCTTGTTTGCGTGTGTCTAACCCTCAGTGTTGGCATGCATGTTGTCAGTGGACAACAACCATGCGACTCCATGCATATCTAGGGTGAAATATATGCATGCTTGCTAGTGTTTGAAATTCTACCTAGAAAAGACCTCAATTCTAGAGATGTTCAGAATGACTTAACAGAGTGGAGCACATGTAATGGTCGGTGTAGAGACAAGAGGAAGGGTTGGGACAATGACCGATGAGGAGAGTCGCAGCAGGAGAGCCGGTGTGGGGTCATGATGTTGGCCTGTGAACAGGAGGGAGTGTTCTGCAATGGTGTGAGGAACTCCGCCGTCATGGATTAAGATTCCTAAGATTGTTAGAGTCAGCACAAGCGTTTGAATGTGAAGATTAACCGACCGTGACCGGCAAATGTGGGTGGCCGTGGATGCCCCAAATCCCAGGTCCTGACGACCACAACCCGTGAAACACTAGGAATGCTCGTGACTCGACATCTCTCATTTAAAATCTCCGCGTAGCCCCTTTGTACGGGGAGCTCTACCCAAATACAACACATGTAATATAACATGTCCCAATCAACATCAATCACACGATATCTATATCTGAGTAAAAACGACCTCTTGGGCCCATACCACAATACTCATCATCAATATAAACCAACTATATCCAATAGTTTCAGTGAGTTCAAAGCATTTTATACAACATATATTAAAATACTGTAATTCTAATACATGTAAAACCATCAAAAAGCCTACATTCCGCTTCTTCTAAACCTAATCTCTAGATGAGCTGCCTCCCCGCACGCCCCCGTACTGTAAAACAATATCCCCGACAGGTGAGCCAATGCCCGCAGTGGAACTACCTTGCCGGGCTACTCTCCACCCAAGGCATACGCAATGTCTAATGAAAAAACATACATCTCAAGTAAATGCGCGATTCCCACTAACGCCTAATCGATCATCTCACCCCAGTCCTCACCGACTCCCCACACCTCGCCTGCCCACATACGAACCCTACTTTATTTGTTTGTGGACAACCCTCTCCGATGTATATATCAATCAGTCGTTCGACGATTGATATTACGTGATGAACTACTCCTCCGATGTATATCAATCGGCCGACCCGACGAATGACATTTTATTTGACTCACCCTCCGATATTCACTATTTTTAGACAACCCTCCGAACCATTCTCTCAAGAATTACCTCATGCACTCACTCCTATCGTCCTAGGGTACCCTTAAGGTATACTTTAAATTTACGACGCCAATTCCATTTCTAATTCTATAACACATGCAAATATATAATCATGCATATATTCACATAAATTTAAATCACACAAATACGCTATGTAATTTCACTATCAATTACATCAAAATTAAATTTCACGTGAAGCACGATCAAACACGAGCAACTCGATTTATATTACTCAACCAAACACATTATTTCACAAAAATTATACTTGTGAACACTATTCGTGAATAGTGAAACCCTGCCATTGCTCCCAAATCACCAATCACTTCCGCTCACTTAGCCAATCTCGAATTTCACAATGCATTTCTATTTTATACAAACCAACACATAATTTATTCAATAAATTATCACACATGAACCATAATAGCCATACGCCTCACTAGCCGATTTCACAAATGGGTTTCCAATAAATCTAAACACCGGCTCCCAAGATTTGAATCGACTAAACGGCCACTCACTCGCCTCAATCAACTCAAACATCATAAATACACCCTGGAACAAAGTGTAAAACCCAAGCGAGGATTTAAACCCCTATCTCACGGATTTATCAAAACTCCTAAAACCGCTTCACGCCGCAGGTCTCCACGTAAAACAACCTTCCTTCGCCCTCGCAATTCGACGATCGGATACTACTTAAAACCAGAGAAGTGACCTCTAAAATAAAATAAAAATCTGCCCGTCCAGCCTCTCCTACTGCCTGTTTTTTGTCACTTTTAATTTAAAGACAGCACTATTCCCTATTTCATTTCTTTTTCTACGAAACAAACCCAAAATGCCACTACGTCCCCTTTTCCGCTACACTCACTATCTTGGCCGTCCATTTCATTTATCTACTTCATGCCACTTTACGGTGCCATGAGTACGTGAGCAGGCGCGACTTTCGCCGCATCGAAAATCGCTTTACAAAGACCCAATCAAGGACGTCTCGAAAAACATGCCAACTCCGACCGCTCCCTGACCACTTAAATTTGACGTGCTGGGCCTAGATTTCCATGGCACGATTCCAAATTCAAATCCGCTTTCGCCGTCCGAGATCTAGAGAATAAATTGGATTTAATCGAAATTACGATTTTCGCTATTTTTCCGTAAATCTAATTTCGAGCCTTAAGGCGCGCACGGTGGATCGTTAGAAGGAACTCACACAAAATAGAATCTCGAGTTGGACTGATCGATGGAAGGAACTCGCAAAGAAAAGAATTTGGAGGCATAAATATTAAAACGTAATCAACTCGGGAGACGTGTAATCAGAAAATAATTATCCTTAAATTTTATTCCCAAGATTCAAACAGCTCTTCAAACGACATCTGTAACGCGAACAAAGAACAAATGGGGAGTAATGAGAGGGAGGAAGAGTTTGATGGAAAAATTCGATGCTTCAACACCAAAACCCATCTCAATTTATGAAACCAATCTGTACGCTTGGCTCGGAATTCAAAATTACGGGCTGGCTGGGCCATTAAGACGGGAAATCAAATTCGAAAACGTTATAAATTGAATTCAAAATAATTGTGCTAGGATTTGAATTCAAAATGTCTCTGTTTTGAATCGAGAAACCGTTTCTCAATTTATCGCGACTTACGACTTTGACCGCTTTTGATATTTTGAATAATAAAACAAGGTTTTTATGTAAAGTAAACAAAACAAAATCGATTTTGAAAGAAAACCGAACACGCGCATTGACATCGGACTTTCAACTCATTTCTACGCACGCGAGGCCTCCTCCCCTCAAGCTCAGATAGACCTATAAATGAGTTTTAGAACATAAACTCAATAAATACTCATTTTTTTTTCCATGCGGGACAACATATTTTTGAAAACAATTCTTTATTAACAAAAAATTGCTATCATCTAGTATAAAATATGGAAAATATGGTTCAAAACATGTCAAAAAAATAATTAATTTTCAAATATAAATATTATCTTAACTAATTACAGATACTATCTTAAAAAATTGATTAAAATAACATTCTATAATTAGCTAGTGAATACAATTATCTGAAAACCCATTAATTTTGTCCGATATATTTTAAACCATTCTTCATATTTTCCTTTTATCTTTATTTCTAAATTGATAACCCCTATATAAGCATTTCCCTATCTGCATTTCCTTACTAACCATAAGTCACGAAAATTAAGGCAGGAAGTGGAGGTATGGTGGCCCCCGTCTCCCATACGTATTCCGAAGTCAGCAGTGATACGGGAATTGGCATGTGCTGCTGGGGAGTGGAGTCTACGAACTGGGGCCTACCCCTTCACCAACCGTTTCCAATGTCCATTTGGGTGAATTGCCTCTCCGGGCCCCTCAATTGCTCACGTAATAGCGGCTGTTCTGTTCACGTGGAGACCTGATCACCGCCGGATTCTCTCCTTTTTAGGAGATTCAATCTCTGTGTTGGGTTATACTTATGTCACATTTCTGCTTTTGAATCTTCATGCCACTGCCCACCGCCCACTTCACTTCCACGCAAATCATTTAATTGCTTATATAGATTATATCTCTGAAATTTCTAATGTTAAAAATTAATTAATTTTAGAGATTATTATCTTTTTTTTTTAAGAAAATTTTCTATTCAATGAATGACAACTTTTTAATTGAAAAAAAAAGAATATTTTTCAATCACCTTCTTTTATGATCGCTTTTATTTATAATCAATCAATTTCACATCAATGTCATATAACCACCATAAATAAAATAGAGTAAGGATGAAACGATTGAATTTCCACAGTAAACGTTAGAGAGTTGCAGTTGTCAATTTGAATAACTGAAATTGTCACTGTCAAGATAGGTGATCAGGCTTTCCGGACCTTATATCATTCAGAATCGTGTTCATTTGCCCTACCATTTAATATGGATAGAAATATCTAATTGGAAAGATATTCAACGTAGAGGAGTAAAATTCCTAAATATAATATACGAGGGGGGGCGATAAGAAATGTATGATCCTAGTTTAATCAAATATTGATATCGTTATCAGACACATCATCATTTTGTCCACTTCTCCATTAATAATACATTAGAGGCCCGAGGCCCATTGGGAACCCAACTCCTTGGCCCACCATGTCTGCTCTTTCAATGTTCTGATTCCTTCTCCATTGCTTCATTTCCTTTTCACCTCAATTTTCTGTACTTAAATCACCTGATGTCCCATGGGTAGCCCAAGAGTAACATGGCACCCCACATGTATTTTTCACGTTTTTTTTCAATTATCTATAACATTAATCCGTTTGTAAATATAAAAAATATATTTGACTCAATTATACCATTAAAAAGTATTTCAAATATAAAAACGATTTTACAAAATTAAAATGTTTAATAAAATTAGAAAACACTTTCTGATTTTTGATAACAACTCTCACCTAATAGCTTAGCAATTAAGGTCTTTGTACTTCTCCCTTCACTGTAGCTTGCCCTTTCAGTGTGACGTAGACGTCCTATGAGTGTGAACATGGCAAGTGGGTGTGGAGACGCAGACGCAGTTTCTCAATTGCCTATCACATATATCATGGATATAAAGTAGCATCACCATAATTTACGGTGATAAATTCTTTAAAAATAAAAATTAAAAGTATTGATTCAAATTACATCACTTAAATCAATAATATAATAAATCGGTCAAAACAGGTGGTAAATTGATCCTATGAATCATTAATTAATATAAAACCTACCTATAAGATATAATTATCATGTATCTAAATTCTAATTACACCTAAAATTTTAATTAGTTTAATGGACCCCTCTTTTTTTTTTTTTCCTCTCGTTGTAATCACATTCTTTTCAAGTCCTTTTGGTTAGACATGAAAGTGAATTTTTAGCTAGGAAATCACCATTTTCAACTATTATTCTTATAATCAGCTTTTTTTCAATAAAGCCGATTTATTTTATTTAAATTTAAGTTTGCTTTTATTTTGCGTTTTTTACCGATTCATGACGCTATTTTATACAACATACTTTATCGACAATCGACTTTTCGCGAGCTTTATACATCAATTTGGGGATGATAAATTTCCTGATTCAATACAAAATAATCGATCAACTCATGCTTAAGAGAGACTATAAATCTGTAATTTTAAGATTCACGTATTTTGGATTCTCAAATATATAAGCTTTTAATTGATTATTTTTGTTTTTAATATTTTTGATTATGTGTTTTTATGAATAGTATATTCCTATGGATTGTATTGCTACAGTTAATTCTAATTACACCTAGTATAGTCTACTTTCTATATAAAAATTTAAGACAAAATTTTAAAATTAATCTAAAAAGTTGAATGAATAAATGATGAATAATGATGGGGAAAATAAAGTAACCCTTTTTGTTTGCCTTGACTTTTTGAACAATTAAAAATGCAGATAATTTAAGATTTTTCGTTATTATAGTATTCCTTATAGGCCAAGCTAATATCCAAATTAACCATTGTCTCTCTTATATTTTTTTTGTAAGTTAAGTTTGAGTTATTAGTAATAATCTAAGGACCATTCCTATTTTCCCGGATCAACCAGATGAGCTCCATGATGCCCAAAATTGGGTAAATTTTGGTGACACGCCGGATATCTTATCAATTAGGTCCAAATATCAATCACAATTCACAAAAGAACAGAAATTGAAAACGGAAATATTAGTAAATTGGAATAAGAAAAACAAATGGGGGGGGGGGGGAGGTATAAGCCAATAATTCATTATTCAGAGGGACCCTCCAGATAAAAGAAAGTTGCTGTGCGTCAAACCGCCAGAGCAGCAATTGAATCACGACGACGTGGGCTAAATCTGATTGCGTAAAAGCAAGACAGTAGGGGTGTGAGGCACACAGCACACTCTACATGGGATAAGCCAGAGATTAACCTAAACGATCAAGGAAACTGGGAGAGACAATTACGAATTTACCCATACGATTCTCATACTTGCTTTCCTATTTCTGTGGGTTGGTCTGGATTCTGGACTCTGGACGTCTGGTAGCTTTTCCTTCCCACCTATCATAGCTCATCCACATGCGCGGCTCTGTTGGACTCTCCTCACTCTCACCCCCGCTCCTTTATTATTCCTTATTTTAATTTGAATTTAATTATTTCCATAATTGGTATTATTGTCGTTTAATTTCCCATTTATTTTGCCTATATAAACAATATCCCATGCCCTCCCCAACTCCTGTTTATAATACCGGAGTGATTCAGAGAGATGGGTTTGTTCAGATCATCCTCATCCATGGCCCTCTTTCTGTTCTTGCTGTTGGGGGTTGCGTCGGCGCTGGACATGTCGATCATCGGCTACGATGAGACCCATGGAGCCAAATCGAACTGGAGGACGGATGAGGATGTGATGGCTGTGTACGAGGTCTGGCTTGCAAAGCAGGGCAAAGCGTACAACGCTTTGGGGGAGAAGGAGAAGAGGTTTCAGATCTTCAAGGATAACCTCAGGTTCATCGATGAACACAACGCCGAGAACCGGACCTATAAGGTTGGTTTGAACCGGTTTGCTGACTTGACCAATGAGGAGTACCGTTCTATGTATTTAGGCACCAGGACTGGTGCTAAACGGAGGCCTTCCAACAAAATTTCCGATCGTTACGCTTTCCGTGTCGGCGATTCGTTGCCGGAGTCCATTGATTGGAGAAAGAAAGGTGCTGTGGTTGGAGTCAAAGACCAAGGAAGTTGCGGTAAGTTATATCATTTATTTGTGCTTGAGATATTTATTTGCTTACTTTTCTTTTTTTTCTTTTTGGTTTGATTCAATTATTGTTGCCTTTTTCCTTTGATTATTACAAATTCTACTCTTGTTCCCGTTTCATTATCTTTTTCTTTAAAATGAAGTAAATTGGATTATGTATAACTCTGATTATAAAACCATCAGATAAGTCGCATCTTTACTGATATCTGTGACGAATTGCGAATTTCTCTGGCGATAATAGTCAGTTTGGCATCTCAGATGTTGAAGGCATAAGATCATCGATCATGGAGAACTGATGGCATAGATTATAGAAGACTAGAACTAGACCCTGTTTTAGAAAAAAAATATTAATTCCTATTGGTTGTTGGGATTGGGAAGAATCATGTGCGGTGTCTGGGCCAGACGAAGATTATAGAAGACTAGTAGACCATGTTTTAGAAAAATATTAATTCTCTTGGTGTTTGAGATTGGGAAGAATCTTTGTGCGGTGTCAGGTTCAGACGGTAATTCCTTCACCCGTTTCTCCACTGCTGTTGATGACGTGTGATTCACGTAGCCCTTTCCTTTGAACAGATTCAATGAACATATCTATCTATCTATCTATAAGAATATTCATTTCGGTGGCAGGACCCCACCTGTCAAAATTAATGGACGCATTAAACCTGCCATCTTTCACAACCATCCGTTGGTTGTGAACTTCATTCAGACAGCTCTTCCCTGGATTCCGCTATCCATTCAGTTCAATATAGTTTATGGATTTAGTAGTGATTTACCCTACTAAAACTAACATTATTTTTTTTATTTAAATAAATATTAGCCTCTAAATACGATGTATCACCATACTGATGTGTGTTGGAACTTTTTTGAGAAACCTGGAGCCTTAGGTATTTGTTGTAGTTTCTATGTGGTTATGATGTATTAATCTAAAGATTATTGATGTGAAATGAAGGGAGCTGCTGGGCTTTCTCTACTATTGCTGCTGTGGAGGGGGTAAACCAGATTCAGACAGGCGAGCTGATATCACTATCGGAGCAGGAGCTGGTGGACTGTGATACATCATACAATGAAGGATGCAATGGGGGACTTATGGACTATGCCTTCGAGTTCATTATCAACAATGGTGGTATTGACTCAGAAGAGGATTACCCCTACAAAGCTTACGATGGCAGATGATCAAGTATAGGGTTGGGCATTCATTTCTGAAAACTTATATAATCAAAGGAAAGAAATTGGTTCTGATTGTCTGAGTATTTTGTTTTCTGTGAAAAATGCCCACAAAGAGTACTATCAATGTATTATGAGGATGTTCCTGAGAATGATGAGAAGGCACTTCAGAAGGCAGTGGCAAATCAACCAGTGAGCGTTGCCATTGAAGCAGGTGGTAGGGAATTCCAACTCTATCAGTCGGTAAAATTCTTCCTCTGGTTATTTTTTTTTTCTCCAAATGAGGCTAAGAAAGATGATATATATTTTGGCTCCACTGCTGTAGATTATAGTGTTTGAAATTCCGAATTTCTTTCTTCAATTGATTGTCCCTCTGTATGGCTATCCCAGCATTAGTTGAATAATTATATAGAACATTTTCTTCCATGGGATTCTGTTGCCCCTGATATTGTTACCATTCTGAATTGGGATCTTTTTATTTGTTTCCAAATCTTGTCAGGGTATATTTACAGGAAGATGTGGGACAGCACTAGACCATGGTGTTGCTGCTATTGGATATGGCACAGAAAATGGTGTGGATTACTGGATTGTGAGGAACTCATGGGGTGCCAGCTGGGGAGAGGAGGGATATCTCAGGATGGAGCGTAGTCTTGCTAACACTGCGACAGGGAAGTGTGGAATCGCCATGGAGGCTTCCTACCCTATCAAAAGTGGCCCAAATCCCCCCAATCCTGGCCCATCTCCCCCTTCTCCGATAAAGCCCCCAACTGTCTGTGATAATTACTATTCATGTCCTGAGAGCAGCACCTGCTGCTGTATCTTTGAGTACGCTAGGTATTGCTTTCAATGGGGATGCTGTCCACTTGAGAGCGCCACTTGCTGTGACGATCATTACAGTTGCTGCCCCCATGAATATCCCGTCTGCAACGTTAAAGCTGGGACCTGCTTGACGGTACGCATTAACTAAACTTTCTCATTTTGCAAGAAATCGCTCCCTTTATTTTTCATTTTTGATGAAATCTATATGCAGAAGTGAAAGGAAAATTTGGTGTTTTTCTAAATCCTCTGTTTCATATAACAGAGCAAGGACAATCCATTTGGAATCAAGGCATTGAAGCGCATTGCTGCTAAACCTCATTTGGCTTTTGGGATTGATGGAAAGAGCAGTGCTTAAGAGAACATTGAAGCTTTGCAACAGTGGATGAGAAGGAAGACAGATTAATATCGCACAGCTTGATGATCTCCATCCTTTCATCATATGCATTCCTGATTTCCACTATTAAAATTACTGATGGGTGGGTGGTCTGACTATTCGTATTCAGATGCTGATTTATGTAAATTGTATTTTAATAGTTATGTTGCTTCTTGTGAACAATAGGTTGATTATAGTTGGTACCCAATTTCCTCTGTAAATCCATTCATGTTTTAGCATTGTCTTTTCTGAATTGCTCTAATGCTACCTGCTTGTACTTCTCTCGGGTGCCATATATAGCATCCGACTTTTCTTTCTCTTCAAATTGTCTTATTATCAGAAGGTTGATGACCTCAGAAACGATATGAAGCCTTTGGTTAATGCATGGATAAAATGGGAAATGTTATTCTCATTTCTGTTGCTTTACTTTCGCAACCTACCAAGAAAATTCAAGATGTATTGTTAAAATCCATAATGCATGTTTCCATTTAAGAAAAATCCATCCTAATACATACATGTTCAAAACCTGGAAACTGCACGTAATTCAAATCGCAGCCGTATTTGTGAGTTGTATGGTGAATGGAAAACAATTAACTAGTCTCAAAATTTAAGTCCAAACAATCGCAGTGGCCTTCTCCCAGGATTTGAAATATTTAGACAATGAAGTTTTTGAAACCCCTTGTAGCAGAAGGAAGGCTTGACCAGTGTGGGATTTTCCCTTCCTCTTTCGTTTTTTGAATGCATGACGGAGCCTTGTTGAAACTCCTCCGGTCTGTGTGCGCTTTGCCTGCGGTGGCAAGGCTACAAGTTTGTTTAAGTTATACCCTAAGGTCATGGTTTGTCCGAGATTATGTCTAACACCCTAACTCCGAACCAAAAGATTACTGTTCATTCACATATAAGACTCTAAAATCCCATCTTTAAACCAACACTTTCAAAATTTTTGTTTATAAATCTTGTTTGTCCTGAATATGCTCACAAGAAGAAATAAATTAATTTCATAAAATCAAAATCTCCCAAAGCGTAAAAGCATTTCCAGTATATGAAAATAGTTACCGATTTGATGCCTCTTACAAAATCATTTACATTAATAAAGTTTAGGGCACCTTAAAATAATTATGATAAATTGGTAAAAAAGTTCGATAAATGTTAATACATTTCATAGATCAAATATTTTAAATTCATAAAATTGGAGATATAACATATTTTATTTTCTTCTAAATTTCATAAAATCCTTGGTACAAATAAATAATATATAAATATATATTTCAAACTGATATTCATCATATTTCCTATTTCTGAAATAAATTCATTATCGTAATCAAATGTAAGTATTTTAAAACACATATATTCTAAAGCTAGTTTCTCCAAAGATTTGTTTAAAGTATAAAATGTCCAGCTGATACTGGCCTTTTGAAGCGAGGGTCATTCAAAATACTTACACTCTTGGTACTCAAAGCATATTTATTTGAATAAAGGTCGTATTAGCGGATTGTGATGACCGTTTGTCATCTCATAACTGTGGTAGGCTGGTTCTCCAGTTTATCTTTGCATTGGCCAGATCTGTATTTGTCGAGTTTATCTGATTGATAGGGGTCATGTTGTCGAGTTTATGTCAGTTGATGGTAAGTATTTATTAAGTTTATGTCAATTTGACATGAGCGTATTTATCGAGTTTATAGTTGTGGTATCAAGTAAGTCGAATAATGCTCTTCGTATTTTAAGATTCATTAAAATACAAATATATCTGTAACTTTGATCTCATACGAACATTTCAAATCCATTTTCCAAACAAAACTTGTATTTGATCCATGCATATAAATTTAAACAATGATTATAAAACTTCATGTCCTTATAAGCCTTAAAATATTTTGTTTTTTAATGATTGCTTTCTATTAATCTTTTGAAATTTGAAACTATAGGGGTTCTTGAGGACGTTGTTAAGTGGATAAATGAATAACTTTGCAACTGCTTGGCTGAAAGGATGATCGACGGATCCTTTATGTAGCACATGCCCTAAATTTTATAATAATTTTGTATATATTAGAATTTATGAATTGATCAAACTTAGGCTTTGCAGGGAATTTGATAAATTGATAAATTGTAAATGTAAATTGAAAGAGTGGTATATGATTGAATATTATATGATAAAGCGAAATTTATTGAGCAGAATAAACCGTGAAAAAGGAAAAATGTGGAAATTTGTAAAATGAGGACCTAAGGAGTCAAATAGTAGCTTAAATGCTAATATAGGAAATAAATGACAAATGATAAGGAAGGTGAAATAAAGAGTTAGAATGTAAAATGGAAGCTAGATTTATTAGGTGGCCAAACAAGGCTCCTGTAAGAGATAAGTGATTTAAGAGCAAAAGGGAAAAAAATGAGGGAAATGAGAAATAGGTGTAGACCAAACTTGTAGCCTTGCAGAGATTTAAAGACCCAAAATGTAGTCTTAGAACATTTTGAAGAGCAAATCCCGTTTTTGAGGGAGAAGGAAGGAGAAAAGGGGGAAAAGCTAGGGTTTAGCAAGAGATCAAGCTTTGGTGGACTTTGCTTCTCATTTCTTGCTCCTAAGAGATCAAACAACATGGAAGAAGAGATTTGAAGAGGTTCAAGGTAAGAAAAATCAAAACCTTAACCTCATATTTTGATTTGGATTTTGGGGAAAAGCCACAACGAGAGAAAAGTTTTATTGAGTTTAAGCCACTTTTGGAGTTGTTTTGGGTAGATTCATGGTGGATTTTTTGATATAGAGGCAGATTGGAGAAGATTGGTAGATGAAAAATGAGTGAAATGCAAAATCCCGCATTTTGGACAAAACCCGTAGTGTAGCAGTACGAGGTTGTTTGTCACCGTGCAGGGGATGTGATGAGTAACTTTTTTTATTGCTGAGTACTGAGTCAAGGGTTATGCCGTGCAGGTTGTCGTCAGGTAACTTTGTACGTGCGGTCAAGAGTAATACCAATAGGTGTTCAGAGCCCCATTTTTTTGCTTATTTTGCATTGTTAAGTCCGGAGTATTCATACCCAGATTGTTTAGGGACCTAGAAATGAATGGGGCTCGAATAAGGTTCGCTAAGTGAAAAATGTATCGTACCTCGTCGCCTCGACGAAGCTTAAACCGCCTCGGCGAAGTTCGTCTTGAGACGAACTTAGTGTCTTAACTTGAGGCTAGTTAAAGGAAATAAACTTGTAAATCACTAAAATTGTTTAAGAATTGATTATCCACTAAGAGTGGCGTGATTGTTATTGACTAGGGACTGGGTGATGATCGCCTAACCTGGGAGTAGAAGTTGAAGAGAAGGAGCTAGATTCGACTGACTTCGGTTTGTTCTCGACTCAGTGCTTATTTGAGAATTTTGGTAGTTTAAGTAACTATGAAATGAGTACATGATTGTAGTATATAAACTTGAGTACACATGAA
Organism: Tetrastigma voinierianum; assembly: GCA_016808115.1. Taxonomy (NCBI): domain Eukaryota; kingdom Viridiplantae; phylum Streptophyta; class Magnoliopsida; order Vitales; family Vitaceae; genus Tetrastigma; species Tetrastigma voinierianum. The sequence continues at coordinate 46,306 of JAEQBH010005105.1, forward strand.
ATAAGTACATAGATTGGTATATCTTGAATGTCTGAAAGTGAATATGGAATTGAAATGTAATATTTGAAAGCCGAATAAAGGTGAATAATATATCGAATGAGCGGAGCATGGCTGAGTTCTGTGAGTCGTCATGAAAGGTAACGGAATTGTTGAATGTGTGCATTTATGCTTGAATGACAAACGGGGCAGGATTCCTGGCCCAGATACATTGTGAATATTGACTATGCTTCTTATGTGAAATCACCTAAACGAAAGCGAAAATAGTGCTTAAAAGTGTATTTGTATAAATATGCTTTTACATTATCGAATGAAGCGACTGACAGGATGCCCGGTGCCATCACGAAGGCACCCGAAAATTATCAATGTCCCACTTGGCGGGGATGCGCAATCGGCGTCGTCGCGGTAGGCGTATGACATTGAAGAAATGTCCCACTTGGCAGGATGCACCAATCGGCATCCGTCTTGATGGAGTATGGCATTTAATTGATACCACATGTCGGGAAGCACCAAACGGCATCCGTCATGATGGGAATAAGGTATTAAATGTCTTAGAATTGTTAAATGTCTTAGAATTGTTAAATGCACTTAGAGATTGTTAAATGTCTTAGGGTGTTGATTAGTACCGAAAAGTCTTTATTTTGAGCTTTTTATATCGGATAGGTTTTGAGTCTTTTTGCGCACTAATCATCAATTATGCGGTGGAAGTGTTAGGGTGTTCTTAGTATCGCTTATGCCGTTTAGAGGTTATTTTTAGTTGTTTGCGGGTTTCGTACTTTGGGAGTTCAATATCGATGTAAGTGATGAACCATGAAGATTGGAACTCATTTGTCGATATCAAACATACCAAAATCAAAGAAAGAATAGAAGGCAAAGTGATGGAAATCCAATGCGGAAAGAGGGTAGTAGGCGATGCGGTGAAGATCGGCAGTTCCGGGGAATTTGCTAAGATTGCGAAAATTTATTTGGGATTACTATTCGCAATCATAGAGAAAATTTCGCAATCTAAGCAGTATTAATTCATAGACGAAGTTTAGCTCTACCTGTTCTAAGCGAAAAATCCAGTTTCGCTATCACTAAAATTTAAGCTAAGCTAGCGAAATTTCGCTAACTAAGCGAAATTGCCAATGCCTAGCGAGAATTTTGATTCATTCTCTCTTGGTGATTTAACTACCTAGAAATTTTATTAACTAAGCGAAATTTTTAAGCTAACTAATGATTTTTGTGCCCTAGCGAGTGCATTTGCCTTGTCATACTTTTTGTAAATTAATCTGGCTTGAGCTTCATTTTTGTGTATTCTCCCTTGTCCTAATTTTAGCCAAATATTAGGCTTTATTGTAGTTTCCACATAAATGGGTGGCTATATAAACCCCCATATTTTGTAACCCTAAGCGAAGTGGAGAAATCTTTTGGCACATTTTCATTTTATGTAAATATCTTAGCGACTCGATTAGGGTTCAGCTTTCTCTCTTCTCTCCTCTTTCTACCATTTCTAGGCTACCAAACAACCCTCTTGAGGATGACAACTCAAGAGATGTAAAACTAAGCCTCTTTTCTTTGAAGAGGAAGGTAGCTAGCTTGGTTGTGGGGCATTTCTGAGGTTGTCCTCATGTGTTGAATACTACAGTGCGTATTTATGGCTCCCATCTTTACCGAACTAGGGTTGAATATCATTTAATGTCATTAATTTGTGATACTTCTGTGCTGGGATATAGTGTATACTTATTGCTAGATGCTGGTTTTTAAGATGGTCTTCTGAGCCCTTTGAAATGATGTTGAATGTTAGGGTTTTAAAGCGAAAGAGGTATGGAGTGCACATGTTACCTGTGTTGACTCAAATAGGAATTGATTAAGGTTGGGTTTCTTAGTTAAACAAAGATCCGGTTATGGCTTGGACTATAGGTTGCTTGTCATAATGCGAGGATAAAACCCGAGGACTCTTGTTTGCCCTATGTTATCAAGTTAGTGACCTAAATCTTCAAAGATACCTTTTCACACATCACTTCAGTCTTCTGATTGTCGGTTTTCAAACTACTCACACTTGTTTTTTGAAACAAATCCAATCCAAATAGAAAGCCTTACCTTTTCACACTTATGCAAATCATTCCTAGGATGAAAAGCCCATCCCTGATGTTCGACCTAGACCACTATCTGCGGTAGGCAGCTACGCGGTAGGAGAAACTTAGGATATAAATTTTGTTGATTATTTCGGCCTGCGTGCCGCGAATCAAATGGCGCGGATTCTTGAGGATGGTGCCAAACTACGTTTGATAGGAGTGGAAGTGTACTTGTGATCAACATCACAAGTGAAGGTAACCTTTTTAACTCTTTTTGTAACCGGTTACGATGCTTGCAAGTTTTCATCCACTTTGCATTAACCCATTTGTTTTGTTTAACATCTGATTAGTTTTATTTGTAGCTAATCTTAACCTTTTTGCAATTTGTTGTGGTGCTCTTTGTTGTCTACGAAATTGTGTAGCAGTGTTTATGCTCGATGGGATAGAGACACTTGAGGTAGGCCACGAGGATACTCGGTCAATACACATAGTGAAAACATGGATCCTCTACCTGAGGAACAGCAGAGACAGCCAGTTACCCCATTAGATCCCACTTGACCTATAGATGGATCAGGGACCATGATTCACCTCCCAGGGTTAGTGCCCCCTCTGCATCATACCTCCCTGTGAAGATGTAGCGGTGAAGAGGCCTTACTTGTACCCCTGCTCCCCATATCATGGTATGGAAAATGAAAATCCATACACTCACATAAAGGGATTTGAGAGTTTGCACAACCTTTGGAAGGAATGATTGACATGGATTTGCTTAAGTTGAAAGCATTTCCATTAACCACAAAGGACAAGGCCAAGATTTGGCTAAACTCAGGCCCCGAGAACCATTAGGGGGTGGTGAAATTTGAAGTAAATTCACGAGATTCTTTCCAGTGCTCATAAGACCAACGATTTGAAAAGACAAATTTATACCTTTGCGGCTCGAAGATGGTGAGAGGTTTTATCGGTGTTGGGAGAGATTTATGGAGACCATCGGGTGCATGCCCACATCATGGGTTTGATATGGATCTTGGTAAACCATTTCTATGGTGTTATATACTCTGCCATGAGGCAACTTTTGGAAACCATGTGTGGAGGAGACTTTCTATGTAAGAAGCATCTGTGAAGCCATGGATTTTTAAATTATGTGGTAGAAACTTCTAAGGGTTGGGATGAGCGAATACACAGGGAAATGGAAGCGATGGGGCCCTCGGTAGCCCCAGGGAGGATTTATACAACGCCGAGAGGACATAGAATGAAGCTAGAATTTCAACCCAGCTAGGAAGGTGGAGGGCTTGAAGGAAAAGGCTCCGTAGAGTGCGAGGGAGGTGGCGAAAATCCTGCACAAGCCCGATCCACACTTGATTTTTCAATCCTCGTACATCCGGTGAAACGGTGTCTATGGCCCCTTGATGAAGGATTTGATGTCGAGAATGTTAATCTTGTAGGGCTGTCTGAGCACCTGACCCAAGTGCCCAGCCGATACCTCACGATTCAATTGGAGGAATCACCTGGCACAACTCACAGAAGCCCACTCCCCCTGCCTATGTACCTCCAGGTACCAAACCACAGTTTGGTTCCCAATTTCAACCATAACCACCACCATCCTCATCTCTGGAGCAATCCATTTTAAATTTGAGTAAGGTGGTAAGCGACTTTATTAAGGAAGAAGCGGAATTAATGTGCAAGTGGCACAAAAGGATTGATCTTGCCAGAAAGTACCTTTGAACAAGAGAATAGATGAACAGAGCAACCCTAAACCAGAAAATTGATAACCTACAGTATTCAATCACGCAGAGATCGACAGCAAGTTCTTTGGAGAATTCTGAAGAGGAAGGTTCCCTTCCCCAAGCGGTCATAAGCTTAGAAAGGAATTCATGAGGAGTAGGATCATCGACAATTCGAGGATCTGGATGAGGTGAAAATTATAATCACCACGAGGAGTGGAAAGAGATTGATCAGCCCATGCTAAGCTTGTTGAAGAAACCCCGGGAACGGAAAGAGTGGAGCGGGAACATATTTTCTGAAGGAGGATTCAATGAAGCCTTTGCATGCCACCTACATTCCACAGGCATAGAAGCGAAAATCAGGCGGGAAGGTATTTTAGAAGTCCTAAGACGTGAAGGGGTCAACATACCTTTCGACATAATCAAGTCCCTACTCTATGCAAAATTCTTTGGCTATGACAATCAAGAAGGGATTAGGCATTGAGAAAAAGGCATTTACTCACAAGTCGCTGCCATAATCCAAAGTAAGAACTACCAAACATAAGGATCCAGATCTCCCACAATTTCACTAATATCGTGGGAATCTGCATGTAATGTCATTGTCATTTAGAGCCAAGCAGGAACCCACCGCCGTATTCTCGTTTTACAAGCGCTAGGTCCCCAGGAACTTAAACTCCACTAACATCACACCATTTATCAATACGATAGATCAAGAAAACCCTAAGGGATAGCTTGAGGACGTTCCTAGCGGAAAATAGACAAATTCTACTACCCGCTGGATTTTGTGTTGCTCGACATCGAGCCAATTGCAACGAACCCAATCACGTACAATCATCTTAGGGAAGACCATTTCTTGGTCACGCCTAATGCAAATTATCAATTGCTCTAATGGAGTCATGCAACTTTACCTTTGCAACATGACCAAGTTAAAATGATATTCCATTTAAACAACAAACACAAACTCAAGCAAATGAAAATCAAATTTCGATGAAGTTGTCAAACTTACAAGATGTGAGCTATGGTCCGTGAATTGCAAGGGAATAGTCGCCTAGGGTGCACCAGTGTGTCAGAATTGTTACCGCGCTCACCGCAGGCAATTGCTCAGCCTCAAAGTCCATCAGTGAGGACCAAGTCACCAATAAAAAGTCCAACAACAAGGAGACGCCAGACCACCTGGCTTCGGCTCGAGGGAGACTATCCTCCTCGACCTCCTTGAGTACTTTTGATATTGGAACCTGGTTCTGTTTTCAAAAAAAAAAAAAAAAACCTAATCATAGTCAAACAATTTGATTTATTTTGTTTTAATTTAGTTAATTTTTAATAATTTTAGTTATTTTTAGAAAATTTCCTAAATTAGCGCTTTCCCTTTTTTAGTAATTTTATTTATATCTTATAGTACTTATATTAAAATTTTTAATGATACTATCATATAATAGTCTTTAGTAATAATAATTTTTATATATATTCTTAATATTAAAGTCAAATATTTGCGTGCGTAAGGTGACGTGAAGTAAGCCAAATTCACTATACTAGCGAAATTACGAGGGAAAAAGACCCTTTGGCCATTTATTTGGGCTATAAGAAGAGGGAGGGGGTTAGCCATTCAGTCATTTCCATATTCCTCTCCCTAGCTAAGCTCGAGCCATCCCCGCCGTGAGTCCCGTGAGTCACGCTTCTACCGACGCCGCCACTGCTTCATCGCCAGAGCAAGCGCCCGCGACGACTGAATTGGTCATCGCGCCGTCGCCTCGCCAGACCATAGCACCCGGCCGACCACGTACCGTAGCCCCCAGGTATTTCCTAGCCTCTCGGCCGAACCGTAGCAGTCGCCTCGCACTTCATCGGCCGAGCCATCACCGCGGGCCCCATAGCGCCAGCAGGCCGTGGCCCCTGCTCAGCCAGCTCTCGCCCTCGCTAGCCGCCCCCCGACTGAAATTCCGACCGAGCTTCACCGCAGGCTACAGCCCTGTTTCGCAGCCAGTTGCTACCCGAGCCTATAGCTTCATTCCCCCCCGTCCCGAGCACCCGCACACGCTACTCGAGCCAGCATTTTTTCGCCGACTTCGCCCCGCCTACGCGGCCTTAGTTACATTCAAAGTGAGCCGTCCCTCTTCCGCATTTTATTTAGATGTTCTCAAGATGACCAGACTGAGCAGGGTCCCGCCTCACGCGGTCACCTCAAGACACCCGAGCGAGGCCCCACCCGGTCCTGTACTCCAAGCACCATCACCGGGTCCCCGAGGCGCACTGAGGAGTCCCTCGGTGGGATTGTCGACACTAGACACCTGACGGACCCCCGGTCCCATCGGTCGTGGCTCCCAGGAGAGTTAGAGGGTCCGACCTAAGCTGGCCTCGCACATCGGGCCCAGCGTAGTCATCTTCCTCCCTACTCAGCCCATCACCAAATACATCACAAGCAGAGGCTACATCATCGCCCCTCGCTTGTCACCCCGCCTGGGGATCGAGGTCGTTGTCTCAGGGCACCCTATTTCTGGGAATAATCGCACTACATTCGAGGGACTTTCATCAGGAGTCATTCTATGACGTCCCAACGCTGAGGGCTGATCCCAGGTTCAGGGATTCTATGCGGTTGATCGAGGATTATTCTCATCGGCCTTCACACCCTCGAGGCATATTACCCACGAGTGGTGTCATAGCTTATCACTGATGACATCTCGAGGAGCAGATGGTCCGCCGCGGAGCTTCAGCTCTTCTATCGATGATCACGCTATACTCGCGAGCTACGATATATCGCCAGCCTTTAGGCCCGCGATACCGCCGGCCAATGCGCAGGGTTATAGAGATCAGCCCACCCGGACCAGGCGCGAGAGATGGTTCGAGCACTAGCCAGAGACACCACAGCTGGACCAAGATTCTCAGAGGCGCCCCGCCGATGTCATTGATTGACCATTTATTCCCGACCGGGCCTATTCCGCTACAAAGATTATGCAATGAGGGGAGCCATCTGAGGCTCTTACCTGATCTCTGAGGGATATCGTTCAGCCCTCCGAGATGGTGATGACCTTGATGCATTTCGAGGAGAAGGTCCACCTAAGATTCGGGCAATGAAGGCAGAGTCTTCACGGCTGATGCCGAGACTACTCGCTGTGTTCTCGAGTACTGGGATTCCTGAGGAGCCCAGATCAGAGGCAGGATCCGTATGTCCCCCAATCCGCTCTTCATCCCGGAGCGAGCGATGACCATACCAGATATTCTTCCTCCTCCCAGCAGCTAGGACCAGAGGGAGGTACCCTGCTCAGTGGGCCGAGAGGACTCCCACGTAGACCGATACGCCCGCCCCCGAGCCCGAGATATGAGGGAAGTCCTGGCTCACGCATGTCCCCTCCATTTCCTCCACATACTCACATCCGCGGTCAGCAGATACACCCGTCTATCCTATTCAGCCATCAATTCATTCACCAGTATGTTCACGCCCACCGAGAGATAGTCTGAGTGATGGATGCTATTTATTCATCAAGGCCATCAAAAACAGATCGAGGTCGACCTGTCACCCACGCGCAGCGCATTATGACTCAATTGGCCTCAGGTTCCTGACATAAGCAGGAGAGCCCACAGCCAGCGAAGATCCCGCATTCGATGTGTGTCATGAAGAATGAAGAGTCATTAGACCCACCCACCACCACAAAGAATGTAGGTGGTTCAGTTTCTTTAGATTTTGTATATTTACCAAATTTTATCAACCGCCTACTAATTTTTGATTAGGGGATTCATGTATTAGCTTCATAGTGTTGATATTTCAGATGTTTATTGTATGCATGTATTAGGCCATTTCGCTATATCAAAAGCTATTCAAGATATATATAATACTCAGATATATTTTTTGTGCCTCCATCTTATAATCGCTTATGTCTTCAATTGACAATTGACTATCTAAATTTAACAATTGAAATTGGCTTAATCGAACAATTGAATTGCATGGGCAATTGAATCATTTTTGGAATGGAAAATTTGAAACCTCGTTATTACCTTATGTAAGGAAAATTTATGTTTGTTATAATTTTTGTCACGAAGTTCCAGCATGCTTAACTTGAACATTCCTTGCCAATTACTACACCGGCACACCTTATCGTTTTCAATAGTCAGGAATTTGTTTTACCCTTCACTTGCATACGCCTTGTGCATCGGGGCTACCCAGATAGGTTTGTTACCCAGATTAAGACCAATGTAGTCTTCCAAAAGAAAAGGAAAAGAAAAAGCAAAAAGAAAAGAAAAAGAAAAAGAAAAAAAAAATAATACACAAAGTCGTGAAGCCTTTGCCTTGAAACCCGAGCACCTGGCCCGTCGCTGGGTGTATGACGAAAGCCTTCAAGCCCGATGCCCTAAGCCTTAATTGGTCAGGAGTCATCGATTTAGTGTTCGTTATAATGGGTGGATAGGTAGAGTTTAACGATTTGTAAGGCTTTCTGATTTTCAAGTCATTCGAGTCCCGGGGTGATTCTGTAGCTCTCAGGGTCGTTGATCCTTTCGCTCGATGCCCCAAACCTTAATCGTCGGGAGTCATCTGCGGACCCTCTACACCCGACTCGGTGAAGCTCGAATTTGGCATTGCACCCTACAATGTAGTTGAATAAGAAAAAAAGAGCGTAGCTATCCTTATCTAGGTTGTTCAATGCCCAAGGCCATGCCACATAGTCAGAGGGAACAATTTGCAATTTATCGTCTTCGATCCGGCTACATAAAGAACCATTAGACTGTGGAAATTCAAGTTAAGAGTCTTGGAACCAATATCACCTAAGAATTGTTCTTGTAATGGTTTTGCTCTTTCATGGCGGTTTTCAAACTCCTGTCAATTTTTCGTTTAAAGGTATTGTTTATTTGTATATACACCTTTCAATACAACTTTCAAAATCACTGCATACATTCTTTAGTTTTCAGATTGCAAGACTAGCAACTTCTGTCAGTGATTAGCACCAAAAAGTGCTATTTCGTTCTATATCGACATAGGTTTTGAGTGCTTTTGCAAGACTAATCATATCAATTATGCCAATTGAAGTGTTCAGTGTTTAGCACGCTTTATGCTCTTGTGAGGTTATTTCGGGTTGTTTTTGCTGTAAGCCACAGACTTGGGAGTTTAATATCGATGTAAGTGATGAACCATGAAGATTGAACTCATTTGTTAGCCATCAAACATACCAAAATCAAAGAAAGAATGAAGGCAGCCATGGAAATCAATGCAGAAGAGGAGTAGTAGCAATGCAAAGGAAGATCAGTTACTTCCTGTGGGCTACTTAAGATTACTTAAAATACCGGGATTGCGAAATTGCTAATCATAATAAAATTTCAATCCCAGCGAATTAGGAAATTCGCTAGGCTCCATGACTCGCCTACACCTGCTCCTACGGTAATCCAGCTGCCATCACCCAAAAATCTCGCAATCAATAAATTAGCTAGCCATTTAAATTGCCAATGCTCAACAGAACCCATGATTTCATTATCTCTTGGTGATTTACCTAGCGAAATTTTCTATTAACTAGTGAAATTTTCACTAAATAGTTTAAATTATGGCTCAATAAATTACCGCTCACATACTGTAATTAATGCAAACCGACTTCATTTTGCAGGTATTACTCCTTGTCCCCTAATTTTAGCCAAAATGTTAGCTTTATCAGAAGTTTCACATAAATGGGTGACTTATATAAACCCCCCATAGTTTGTAACTCTAAGCAAGAAATCGGAGAGAAATCTTGGCACATTTTCATTTTTTATGTAAATACTTCCGCAGCCTCGCTAGTGGCTGGGCTTTTCTCTCTCTCTCTCTCCTCTTCTCCCATTTTCTAGGGCTACCAAACAACCCTCTCAGGACAACTTAAGAGATGTCATTAAGCCCCTTTTCTTTTGAAGAGAAGGTAATATTTGGTCATGGGGCATGGCTGTGTTGTCCTCATGTGTCGAATGCCATAGGCACGTATTTATGGCTCCCATCTTCTCAAACTATTAGGGTCAATATCATTTTAATGTCATTAATTAGCTAATACTCTACTATGTTTTAGATATACAGATAATTTATTGGGTTAGATGTTAATCTGGGTTTTAGATGGTCTTTACGAGCCACCCAAATGATGTCAATGTTGTGGTTTTAAACCGGGAAGGGGGTCGTAGATGCATGTTACCTCGTGTTGACCAGTCAGAGTGATTCTGTGGTTAGTTTGCTAGTTAAACAAAGCATCCTATATGGTCGACTATAGGTTGCTTTTGTCATAATGCGTAGATTAAAATCCGAGGACTCTTTGTTTATTCCATGTTATCAAGTTAGTGACCCAAATCTTCAAAGATACCACACATCAATTTTCGGCCTTTACGCTTATTCGCCAAACGACTCAATCGCTTTTGAAACAAATCCAAAATCCAAATAGGAAAGCCTTACCTTTTCACACTTATGCAAATCATTCCTAGGATGAAAACCCATCCCCTCGTGTTCGAATTTAGACCACTATATCAAGCAAAGAGCTCGACTACCAGCAGAGGAACTCAGGATATAAATTTCTGGATTCCGCCAACCTACTGCATGACGAATCAATTGTTAAATGATCAATTGTTAAATGTGTGCTAACATTAACGGTCGACATTAAGGGCGGGATTCATTAGAAGGAATCCGTCAGAAATGTGAATTAAATAGTCAAAGTGAAATAACCAACATTGACGAGTGTAAATGAGATTTTTTATGTATATGCCTAAATCTCATAAATTGAATTCTGAATTGAATTAATGCATTGAAATTGCATATTGTAATATGATAAATGAATTGTAAAATGAAAGCATGCAGAATTGAATAACATGAGTATATGTTGATATAATAGGCATGGTTTAATGTTAAATTCATGCCAAGTTAAATTAAATATTGAAATAGAACTCCAGATAACCACTACATTTAAAAGTTAACTATAGTTTTTAGTCTATGTAAGTTCGAGTAGACAAAAAGAAGACAAGATCATTAAGCGTAGTCATAGAGAAAGTACGCATAAGTATATACCCACATTTGCATATCATCTCTTGAACAAGGAAGCTAGAAACAAAAGGTTAAACCCTAACCTTGATTTTATACCACTTGAAAAGGCAAGGATTATTCTTTGTAACAGTACTTTGTTAAACGTTTATGAGCCTCCAATTGCATGAATCTGGTAAAACGACAGGGCTGCTCAAAACTGAAATCAAGCTCCCAATCAAACGAATTAATAAATGTTTTGTTAAGATAAATGAAAACGTTTGAGTAAACCGAGCCCGCGTTCGATCCGCTACTGGGTCGGGCCTTGGGATTCAGTCGCGACATTTTTGAAAAAATATTTAATAAACACTAAAAATATAAAAGAAATAAATCCAAGGCCCCTGGTTTCTGTCAGACTTCACCACCTGGGTCTGGCCGACTCTGGGGTCGCTACACGCTCCGCGACTCCTCCGATGCCCAAGTCGGCTTTTCTTACCAAAGAAAGAATCTAATCAAGGATGGCGAGTATGATCACAGAGACCTTCTTGGGTGGATTGCCTGGTATTTATAGTGATGACTCTTCTCATTGGATGACGATAACGACTCTTCCCATCGCGGATCTTTTTCCTTACGCTAACCTAATATTTAGAGGATAATTAGAAGGTCAGAATCATGGGGACTTTTCCTTGACTGATACTCCAAGGTCATGGAACATGGAGCAAGCTTTCCTTTCTGGCTTCGCTTATTCATGGGCCACGGATTACCCTCTGCCACCGGTTGCTCCACTGGGGTTTAGTTTTCGACCTGGGTCCAAGCCTCTGGGGAACCAAGACATCAGCAGGGTCAGTTCCCTGAGGCATTTCTGTTTACTTCCCATTGAGGATGCTAACCTGCTTGGGCCTTCTAGTCTCCGCGCTCAAATTGTGGGCTACTTTATTTTTAGTGCACCATCTGCTCTTATCCCTTCGCCGCTTGGTTTAGGGCAAGGGCTGAATCGTTTGATCAGCCAAGCAGTTCCACGGGCCACAGCCAGTATTTATTTGACCAGCTTGTCGCCACAATCAGAGTCAGTGACAATGATATTTCTCTACTTTTCGCGCTCATTTCGATTCATGTTCCTAGTGTTTTTTGAAGCATCCCTTAGTTACTCGAACCGTATTCCCTTTGTTCTTTAATCCTTTATCGCTTCCTTTCTCATTCCGTCTTCAAACCTCTTTCTATGGCCTCGAACTTCCGATTGTCGATAGGACCGTCTTGTGATTACTGCTCGTCTCACATGCTGTTTCTCAGGTCCCTTCCGGCTCTATGTCTTTCTCTTCTCCTCAGGTACCTTTACTTGTTCCTCGAGTTCAGGTCCCTAGTGGTCAAGTGTTTGTCCCTTCTTTCCCCATTTTTCTTTGCTCACTTTACCTTTTTATCGCTCGGTCCGTTTTCCTTACACTTACTCTATCATATGAATCTCTTCCTCGCCCTTAGCCATTCCCGCCACGATAAGGCCAATGTATCCATCCCACCAAACATGAGAGGGTCCATCACTCTCACATATAATACGACGAGTCCTTATACTGTCCTTCTCCCCATAAAGGGAAGGTTGGGTGAGATCAGTATCCTAGCTATCGTCTACTGAGGGCTACAGACAAAATGCCAAGTCAGGGCCCCAGTCAGCCGAACTCCTTGGGACATAACTTCCCTCTCACCACAGCCCCTTTTGCGTTCTGGGTTGCGTCCGACTTTCTCACTTCCCACATCGCTCAAGTGCCGGTAAGATGGCTCGATTTCTTCAGCGGCTGAGAACGGCTCGCTTCTCCCAGATCCCCTTTATCAAAAGCCGCCTTGCAACATTTTTACTGTCTGTTGGGCCCAACTTTCTCCCTTAATCAGCAAACTGGCCTGGGTCAGTCGTCTCAGGATAAAGGTCTCTGGTACCTAGTATCATAAGGTTCTTTAGGACTTATTTAGCGTGGAGGAGTCCGTGTGGAGGTTTTTCAGACACGCCAAACGCCCAATGCTGTCGATTATTTCTCACCTCCCATCTTCCCACAAACACTGGAAGGAACGGTATTTCTTTGTGGGTGGTCGTAATTGGGAATATAATCCGACTGACCAAGAAGACACGCTTGCATTCGATCACCGATCTTCATTCCTCAGAACCCCATGAGCCTGCTTTCAGATGTAATCGGGTTTAGCCACGATACTGCTTGAGGTGCTTTCTAACTTTGGTTCACAGCTGCCTTTTGGGTATTCATTCCTACTGCACCCCGAGGATGAAGAGGAAGCTGAGTCGATTAAGTGAGCTCACCACCTGCACTGAGTCGATTGGGGGCTCCGGACATCCCAGCTCCCTCTCAGGCGTGTCTCCTAGCCCCGGCTGAGGTCCCTCTCTCGCCTTGTCATGAAGACTTCTCGTGAGGGGCCCCCACATGAAACCACTCTGAAGAGCCCCAAGCCCGAGTCGAAATATTGGTGAAAAGAAGAAGAGGAGTGTTGTTTAAAGTTCCAACCCCCTTCGAGAGCACCCTCACATCTCGAGGTAAGGCCTCAGGGTCAGGAGCTACTTTCTCCACTGGTTGAGCCACATAAAGGTGGGGGTCGTTTGACCAAGTTCCAGTGAGAGGTTGGGCGCCTCCATTCGTGGCCGAGGTGTCCAAGGTGGCAGGCTCGGAAACTTCATCAAGGAGGAGCGCCGAGCTTCCTCATTGCTCCTCCCTATTTCAAACAGAGTCCCCCCGCAATAAGACTTCAAGAGTCTCCCACGGCCGGGAGGACGCAGGGAAAGCGGGGCTGTTTTTGGAACCGAAAGGGAGGAGGATTCGGAGCATTTTGCACTGGGAGCCTTTGTCGCCTGGTCGATTGGCCCATCCCTACGGATTTGATCTAAGGAGGGCTGACGCTGCTCCATTGAGGATGTTCTGGCCTTATCACTTGTGTGGAGCCTACCACCGTACGTCTGCATCGCCTTATTTATTTTGTCCCATTCTTGATTTCCTCGACGGCCTTACCTTGTCTCATTCCTGTAGGGTGGCTACCTATGTGAAGCAGTCCGCTAAGAGGGCTTGTTTTTCTCTCGAGGGGTCTACCAAGGCTAGAGCGTATAGCCGAGGTCATTTCCCCGACTCAGAGAGAGTCGACCACAGCCTGTAGCAACATTGAGCGAGGGTGATGATGAGTGGCTGAATACTCAAGTCATACCCGCTGGTCATTCTTATGCTTTAGCAAGAGCCATATTTAAATCTTAATTTATAGCCCGATATCTCGATTCGCGGTAATCGTTAGCCAGCGAAAAGGGTACTTTTGGTAGAATTATGAGCGTAGGGTAGTAATGCATAAAGATGGTCGAACGCGACGCCTCAACGCCGCTGAGCAGTCCCCACGTCGTGACGCCCCAACGCCCGGCGACGCCGCGTAGTTTTGGTCTCTCAATCATTAAAAGCGTGCGGGACGAAGCTAGGATCTAGAGATCGAGGAGCCGCACGAATTCAGTAAGGCACCAAATCATAACACGAAGTGACTTCGACTTATAAGAGCAATCATTTTGTATTTTTCTTCTCGGGGTAGAAAAATACCGATGTTTTATGTAATTAAATATCGGTGTTCTCATATTCGTATGTTCTAGATTTATACCTGTGGTGTCATTTCAACCTCACACGACAGAGATGGGATTAAAGATTAGTATTTTATATTATTCGGGCTTATTTATAATTGTTAACATCCGCTGAGATTCAGAATCATTTTACATGAGATGAAACCGCCAACATTAGCATGACTATATTGAGATCTTGAGATCTAGAGATGAGGATACCCAGTGGATTCAGCAGAGCAATTTCTATTGATCTCTAAATGAGATAGTCCCATCCCGAGGGGCGGCAATAAAGGTTAGAACATTTAAGCATTTCTGAGTATCGAGTCAGGGGTGCAGATACACTCCAACACTACTTAATAGATAGGGCTGGATACACCTCGAGAGAGGGTACTTAAGCAAGATCACCTAGCCATTAATGTTATAAATAAACTCGAATAATATCATATTCTCGTATATGTAATCCACTAGTGGCAAAAGGAGACATACTCTTAGTCTCCCACTATATGCCAATTCATTAAGACTGCTAGTTTAGTTAAAATTCAGACACTAGTACTCTTTCACACAACACTTATATCCAGATAATACTCAAAAGCCAATCTCTGTATTCAACAACACTTATCCCCGTGGATCGATATCCGTACCATAGGTACACATTGCTCTCTGGCACGCCAAGCACTGGCGCACATAAAGGCATATATACACACCACGCTTTTTTATTCATTAAGTTTTTTACGCCATGTTTCCGGGGATAAGTTTAGAGTTGAGGATAGAGAATAAAGCAATTAGATATTACTCTGGAATTTTTGTTTTTATTTGTTTTTACAAGTGTTGGTAATTTGGTCTTTCTGCTTCGTGTGTGATCATAGCCAAGTGCTCGTGAGCGCATACACGACGAAGATCAGTCAATTAACATCCGTTTGATTCCGAGCCGTAAAGAACTTTACACATAATACGCCGAGAACAGAACATAACAGATTAGAAATCTAGCAATCATTGAAAACAATGAAGAGCAAGGATCTGAAAGACGAAAGCAACGAGCCACATGTGGGTTTAAATGGAATAACTTAGTGGAATCAGCACTCGTGCCTCAGCTTATACAACCGCATGATCCATTTATAAGTCGCTAGAAGAGCTTGTCCCACCTACGCTTGTTCGTGACAACCATCCCGAAGACCACCCATTCAGCAAACAACTCGAAATAAGTCGGCAACATTGCCATGCATGCTCGTAACATCTTATTTCAATGGACTACCCAATGAATCCAACATGCATCTGACCAACTTTTCTCGTCCGCGACACGATCAAGTACAATGGGGTTACCGAAGAGGCACTCAGGCCGGGATTGTTCCCACTCTCACTAGTGATGTGAGCTGCATTAGTTAACAAGTCACCACCGATTCCATTACTTCATGGAACGATGCATAGAAATTTCGACCAAGTTTTTCCCACTCAAGATCGCACAACTCAGGGGTAAGAGATCAAGACTTTTATCAACTGTAGGGAGAGAACTCCGGGCAAAGGTAATGGGATACAGGATTTCAATTTAATCCACCGAGAAGTGCTCACATCAATGTGACCGACCGTATGGATGCAGGTCCATAATTTCTATAATGGTCCGAGGGAATGTAACTAGGAATAAAGGATCGGAGGCCCCCAATGAGGGGCACCAATGAAGAAACACCCGACTGCTTATAAAATCTCGGAAGATGTCGCGACCAATACAAATCGTTGGTTTAGGGAGAAGACTACACCATAAAGGCCTAAGTGGCACCTGATAATGAGGGTTCTCAACACCAAGCATCATAGTTGGCACACCGACTAAACAAATGACTAGGACAAAGCAAGGAACCGTGGAATGCTATACGTACTAACCTAATGGGATCAGGTGAACAGGCGAGGGAAAACACAATAGCAATAAAATGCCAATCGTGAAACCAAACAATAGATGTGCCCAAGACGTGTCGAGGTTCAATCAGAGTCAGCCACAGCAACAAGGACAATATGGGGGAAACAACTATCAGAATCAAAATCAAGGCCAAGGCGGCGTGAATAATCGAACGAACAATCGTAACAATCATGTATGGGATGAGGAACACCGTAACAACATGCCATTACTCTCGAGTGAGAATCAATTTCCCGAGAAAAGGTGGACTTAGAACAAGCCCTCAGATAGATGTCATCTTCACACACCGGGCCTTTATGAATGAGACAAAGGCGAATATGCAAGAATAGCCACCCACCAACACCAAGCAAAGACAACAGAAACTTGAGGTACAGACTGGGTCAGCTGGCCAATCTATTGACGTAGCAACCGGGTTCCTTACTACACCAAGTGAACCCGGTGAAGAGATGGGAAATGAACATGTTAGTGCCAAAGCCACGCTGAGAAGTGGTGGGTGAATTGAGGCAATAAGAGTAACATGAGTGCTTAAACACTCAGATTACATCATACAGTCTCGCATTTTCATGTTGTTTTGGCATTATTTATAGTTTTGGGGTGTTAGACTTATTGCGCGTGTTTATTTTGAAATACAGGCTTGACGAGGCAAGAAGAACATCTTTGGAAGCTTTTTAATCAATAAGTGAGTGGTAAGCAAGTGAAGCACCGCACGTCGCACGTCTCCACGCCGCGACGGCCACCAAGTCACGACGTGGAGGTCAACTATTACAGGTCAACCCGCCCCCATCGTCATGACGGGCCCCCATCGTCATGACGGGCCCCATCGTCACACGTCTATCACCGTCACGACGTCGCCTCAAAATTCCTGATCCCACTGGTCAAATGCTTAGGCTCTGAATCGAGGGCACGGAGGATCGGCGCCGCAGATACGATTGGGAGAACCTCAGAACACGTATCATGATTCTCAATCTTTGTATTAGTTTTATTTTTTTATTGTTTTGATTATTAGCTTAGATCACATGAGATATTCTTCACATTACATTGTAATATTTCTTTTCTTCATGATGTTCTAAACTTCTTTCTAGGGTTACATCAAACTCCAGTTACGCATCTATGGATTAGAATTTAATCTTCATGTTAATCAATCAGTTGTTAGTTTATCACATCCGCTTCTATACCGCATGTTATAATTATATGATAACATTCCGGGCCAAGACACATACTTAGCACTCAAGATCCGAGATTCCAGAGATGAGGGTAGCTCAGATCTGGGTAGAGTAGCTCAGAATATCTCTAATAGAGATATTCGAACCCGAAGGTGGTTTTTCAATGTAACATTAAGCATTTCAATTAATGTAGTCGTAGATAGAGATATACTCGATTCTATTCAATTTTAAATAGGCTAATATACCTCGAGAGAGGGATGATTCTGCAGAAGTAAAGATCACCTTGCTACGATATATTGTAAACAATCGACAACAAATATCTTTAGAAGAATAATCCATCGAATGTGACAGGGGAGATTTAACCCTAGGTTCCCCATTATCAATTCACCAAAACCACAATAACAATGAAGTTACACGCATTTAAACCCATCTTAGAATCATTCATTCGTATATTGTCCGAAAGCGTAAAACTGTAGTCAATTTATCTTTCCCCTGTGGATCGACACTGCACACTAGTACACTATATTACTGGTATAACGCGCACTCAAGGCGCATAAAGACATTTTACACACCACGCTTACGTACTGGTCAAGTTTTCGCGCCGTCAGTCGGGGAAAGGCTTAAATTGATATGTAGTAGTGGCATATAGATAATATTCAATTTTCTTATTTTTTGTTATTTTTACAAGTACCGTAATCGGGTTTTGTTAGCTCAGGTGTTATCATAGCATGTGTTTTAAGGAGTACATGCGAAAGAAACCGAATTAACCAACACTGTGGTGATCCAGCCGAAAGACTGCGACAGATTGGCGCCGAGAACGAGAACGTAATGCAGCGTAACGCTCAATAGTCGGAAAACACTGCTAACAAGATTTCACGGGAAACAAACTCGACCACGTAGAAGTCGAACTAGAAATCGTTTACCCGTGCCATTCATACGCCTGCACGATCCGTACATGCTATTAGACGAAGTTCGTTTCTACCTCCGGGGCCGCTTGTTCAGACAAAGAATCGACTACCGCTCAATTAAGCAAACAATTTTGAATTGTGTCGGCCACGCACAAATGCTTCGTAACATATCGTTCTACCGGACTACCCATGAGAACTAAACATGCATTCGACCAACTCCTCGGGTATCGCGATACCATCAAACACAACCAGGTCAACGGGGCCAGCCCCAAGATTGCGTTTATTCCCCACTTTCACTCTGGATAGCCAAGCATTAATAACCAGCCAGCCACCGGGACTCCATTACTACATGGAACGAAATGGGTACAAAATTCACCAAATTCTTTTCCATCATTAAAATCGCACAACTGGTGCAAGAAATCAATATCGCTCGACAACTTCATGGGAGAATCACAAGTACTGGACAGTTCCATGAGCACCATAAGTGTCCCCACCACCGACTAACCATGGATGCAAGTCCACACCCCACAATGGTCCGAGAAATACAACCAACAATGATGTATGCCTCACCGGAGGATCATCGATGAAGAAACCATGCACTGTGGTATAATGGTGATATTAAGACATAGTCGCAACCAACACTAATCGCTGGTCTAGAGAGAAGGCACCAGCTAACACAAGTAAGTGGCACAGAGCACGATGTCCCTAATAACTGGTAAATCATGTGGCACAACCTTAACTAAGGGGCCAATAAACAAATAGGAACAAATCACGCCATACTGCATCAACTCCGGGAACTCGGTGGTGAATTTCAGGGGGGTCGCGATATGAGTGCATTGTCAGAAACCCTACAGTGGAGCAAGCCCAGTATGTGTCCAGATTCAGTCAGAATCAACCACAACCGCAAGGACCGTATGGGGGAAACAGCTACTGCACCGTAATCGGGCCATGTGGCGAACAATCGGCATAATCGTAACAACTGCGGTATGGATGGCTAATAATCGTAACACTTGCCATCAAACTGTGATAATGAACCATCTCCCGAGAAAAAAGACGACTTAGAGCAAGTCTCCTCGCACCGAATGATGACCTCCCATTCCCCGCTCTCATGAATGAAACCAAGGCGAACATGCGCAGTTGTTCAACTCGCTTAAATAATCAAGCAAAGACAAATAAGGAGTTTGAGGCAACAAACGGGCCAAATGGGCGTTTACTTACTTGAAAGACAAATGTGGTTCACTACCATACCCGTAGGCAACCCTGTAGGAGAAGGGAAAGAATACTGGTATAATATCACTCTAAGGAGTGGAAAAGAGTTGGAAATCCCAAAGCCGCCACTAGCAGTAAGAGAATTGAAAACTAAAGAGCAAGAACAAAGCATCCCAAAAGACCAGATTCAAACCAAGCAACCCCGAGATACGATAGCAGTCAAAGATAATAAAGTCAGGGAAGGAATAACGAAACAGACAAAAACAGAAGAACCTGTCATACCAATCCCGTACCCTCAGAGGTTGAAGAAAGGTAAATTGGAAAAGCAGTTCGCAAAGTTTCTTGACGTCTTCAAGAAACTACATATTAATATACCATTTTTGGAAGCATTAGAAAATATGCCAAGTTATGTGAAATTCATGAAAAAGATCTTGGCAAGTAAGCAAAGAAATCGAAGAATGTGGGACCATTGCCTTAATCGAAGAACGCAAAGGCCATCCCCGCAAAGAAGCTTCCCCGAAACCAAGATCCGGCAATTTGTTATACCATTCTCTATAGGGAACCGAGTATCCTAAAGCATTATAGACTCAGAGCGAGCATCAACTTGATGCCACTCTCACGTTTAAAAGGCTTCTAAGTCAGAGAACCAAAATCGACCACACCGCTTGGTAACTCAGATAGGGTCTTATCAACATCCCTGGGGTATAATCGAAATGTCCTAGTAAAGCTGGTAATTCGTTCTTCCAAAGAGAGACTGGCCATTCTAGACATATGGAGGAAGACCTAATTCGCTCCACTATACTTGTAATCCTTCCCAGCCAACGAAAAGCCTCAAATCAGGCAAGAAGGCTAACTCAAACTAAGAGTCCAAGGAGAAGAGATCAAGCTCCATGTATTCCACTCCCATGAAGCATCCGTGACGACGACATCCAACCCAAGATATCTCTGAACTCCCGCATATTAGATTTCAAGGCGATGAGAATTAGGATAAACCGCTGCACTAACAAGACACGTAGAAGGGCAAGGGCAATGTGCATTTAAGAGTATTTCATCCACTCAACAATGGTGTACACACTAAAAGGGAGACGCGTAAAAATTTCCCACTTTCTTCTACGAATATCGCACACTGAGATTCAGGGTCGTCGAGCTAACGACATTAAACATAGCGCTCCTTGGGAGGCAACCCAAGTTTCTAAAACTTTGTTTCACAGTCGATTATTTACAATTAATTTTTAACAGATCCATGATCAAGGTTTCTCGCTTTGTCAAGGTTTAATTGCGGTGAGACCAGGTGTAGGGTCCGAGACTTCCAGAGGTCTCAAAGTCCGAAGCTTACAAGTGAGAGTTCAAAAAATTGAGGGCTGGGTATATATTATCTGGGAGACTTTTCTCACACGTCACGACGTGAGATTTCACGCCGCGACGCCATTTTTTCAGTTTCGTCACGTCAGCGACGCAGGATTTCACCGCCGCGACGCCGTAATTTCATCTTCTGGTCACGCCGCGACGCGGATTTTTCAATACCGCCGCATCGCCGCTTAACACTTCCTCCTGGCACCGTCGCGACGCGGTATTCCCACGGGTCACGACGCGGATTTTTCACGTCGCGACGCCATTAGTCATTATCCCGCCACGTCAGCGACGCTGTTCTGCATACGCCGCGACGCCGCTCAGTCAAGTTTCATCACGCCGACACTGCATGCCGCGATTTGCGTGAGACTCCGGTTTTAACCCCGGAATAGGCCATTTTTGGCCTTCATCTCGCACAAACCTCTCTCCCCGAAACCCCAGCCCCTCGGTCGCCGGCGCCGGACCTCTCAAGCTCCTCGTGCTCACTTGGGCCGGGACCCCATCTTGCTCGAACCCACCGTAAGTCACCCATTGTAGCTAGTTTTGGATCATAGTGGCCTCTTCCCCACCACCGTAATCCCGATTCTAGCTCGGGGCACATTAGACTAGGGTTTATTTCAGTTGTTTCATTTAGTCTGTAGTCCCTAGAGGGTCTCATTTCCAAGTTAATTCAGTTCTTTAGAGTTACTTTGAGTCATATTTGGGTCTGTTGTCTTAAGTAGCTTTTGAGTCCCCTTAGTGTGTATTGCAATAGGTGCCTGAAGTTTGTCTAAATTAGATGAACCGGTGTTTCGCTAAACCACCGCACTACCTTAGCGGTCGGGCGGTGAGCCGAAACTCCCGCCGACGCTCGCGTTTGTAAAGCGCGGGCGCCCGCGGATCGGTTTAGCATAATTTGCAAAACCGATCCTTCATTGTTAAGGAGAAGGGGTTTCACCACCGAAGACACCAAAACCATCGAGAGGCGAGGGGTTGGCGTGCTCTGTGCGGCTTTCGCTTCAGTTGCCATGGCGTAGTTAAAAATTCTCACGTAACCTCAAAGCCGTCCTCAAAGGTCGAGTGCGAGGTGTGATAATCGACTTCAGCGGTCGATCAATGCTAGTATGGCCTCGAGCATATCCCACCAGGGCCTTTGATCGACTCGCGAGCACCACGACTACCATGAGGTCATCAGGGTATTGACGAAGGTCGGGGTGGGTCGGCGGATAAATAAGCTTGCCAGTCCCGCATTAAATTTCAAGGTAAACATTTGGCCTACATTCCTAGGTGTGGCATCACTTTATCGCCCGGCGTCTTATACCGGCGGCGAATGTGAGTGGCGCCGGCGCTCGCCACTTCAACTACGTATCTTACGGGATATACCATTTGGCGTTAGGCGAGGTTATCGAGATCACATCTTTCCGCCAGCAGGGATATCGGCACGGGGCACCCTTACCCCGATCTTGACGTACCGCAGCCAAGCCGGTGCTCTGTGACAATGAGGCGGCTATCACATCAAGGCCATATCGGTCAAGCGGGACACACACAGTGTCCCTTGACTGAAAGTGTATGACTCGGGACACGAGCCATCGAGACGAGGATGAGCTTCCGGCTATAGGGCTCGCTGGATTCTTTGGTGACACGAGAGGACATTAGCCGGCCCTCATCACGACCTCCGCTTCCGCAATGACCCTCGAGGGTGTATCCCACTCCTAGCCCCTTCACGGACATCGGGGCCGGTGCTCTCCGCGTGGCGTTTTGGCGCCGGGATGAGACCCGGGAGCAGCGTCCTCATTACGGACATGGGGTATTTGCGTGCTGATATGCGGACCGTTCTGGCCAATCGGGCCATCATCCTCGGCAGCGGCGGGCTGTGAGCCCGGTTTCGCGCGGTTGCAGCCCTCCACGGCCCGCCTGCTCGCGATCTCGAAGTACACGCTATATTTTTATATTACCCGGTGGGACACTTTGGATCTTTTGTTGAGGGAGGGTATTTTGTTATGTTTTATTTCTAGCATTTGTTTGTTTCCACATTGATGCGGTGTTAGTAGTTTATAGCATTTTAGTTGTTCGTATATGAGTTGTGTTTTTATTTTAAATCTTTGCATGCATCACGTAAGTAGTGTTTAGGTATTGTTGAGTTTTGGTCTTGTTTGAGTTTTGCATGGCATTTTGCTTATGATTGATGAATCATTTGTTGATTATTTGCATACATCACTCATTTTGCATATAGTGATAGTTGCATACATGTATGTCTGTTGAAAAATTGAGGATCATTTGGATTGATTGCCTTATAGAAGTGTTACGGGGCGCCTCGGCACGTGATGCTGGGTGATTAGGTTGAATAGTAAAGACGTAAACTAATTAGGGTGACAAGACACCAATTCTCAAAGACCCTATAAGCACACACACAGCCAAGTGAGCTTGCGAGTATGCATAGAGGCCAGACAACCCATAAAGTTCCAACTTGACCTAGGGAGTAAGACCATTCAGTGATAGGACACCTAATGAAGAGAGTTTGCCATTGAGCTGGCAGAAGAAAATGCAAAAACAATAGAAAAGAAAAAGAGAAAAAGAAAGAAAAAGAAAAATGATAAAAATAGGTATAAGTACAAAGAATACGCAGGATCATCAATGTGAATCAGGGCACGATCTGAGGGCCTATCAAAGCTGTCTGCAGAAGCCAGGCGTAAAGGAGTCATTGACTTCAACTGCCAGTTACATGGAATGAGAAGATGGATGTTCGCAACCCTAGAATATTAAGGTTTGGTTGGAGTGTTCGGTGAAGTTTGAAGGGTGAATCGTGTGCTTAACTTATTTGGTGAGGTGATGGAACCCTTTCTGGGGACACTTAACTAAATGCAGCACTAGGTTAATTGTTTTGCTTTTATAAGAATTTCTAGTTTTGTTGTGCATGAATAAATAGGTGCGTTCGTATCCTTGTTGGATTAAACTGTCCTAATAGGTAAGTTGAACTTAAGTTTGGGAGGTATCGAGAATTTGAAGGCATATTAAGGCCGTCACGCGAGCACATAGGGGTTTGAGATGACCCTTGAATACCGAGTTGATGCTAAGTCGGTTTCACCTACTTCAATGGTGTAGAAAGTCAAGTATATGTATGCCTTCATTGAACATCGAACAAACATTAGTATGCGAATTAGTCCAAATTGATCCATTATTTTTAACTTGGGCACACATTGTCAGTGTTAGTTGCATAGTTATTAGTGTGTGTGTCCTTGTCTGAAGTCGGTTCTTTAGCGAGGACAGAAGCGAAATTAAGTTTGAAGTGTGGTGGTGCTTAAAACCTCAGATTACACTTTCCTTGTCGATCGCATTTTCATGTTGTTTTGGCATTATTTATATAGTTTTGGTGGTAGATCTCTTATTAAGTGTTTTATTTTGAATCTGACGATGAGGCAAGAAGAACATCTTTACGGAAGCTTTTGGATCAATGGGGAGTGACGGGAAACGCGCCGCGTCGCTGACGTCTCCGCGTCGCGACGTCACCAGAAATCACGACGTGAGTCAGCTATTACGAGTCAGCAGCCCACTGATGCTGGCGTCCCCGCGTCGCGGCGATCCCCCGCGTCGCGGCGTCATCCGTGTGACGTCGATAAAAATGCGGATCCCATGTTAAATCGAGGGCTCGGGTAAGGGCATCGGAGGGCGTGCGGCGGAGATACGGGTTAGGAGAACTGCGGCCGGACTTCAAGGATCTCAGATCTTTTGTGTTTTATTTTTATTGTTTTAGGGTGTGTTTACGATCACATGAGGATATTCTTCACATTACATGTATTATTTCTTTTCTTCATGATGTTCTAAACCTGCTTTCTAGGAGTTACATCAAACCATAGTCCACGATTATAAGTTAGGAACTGTCTTTCTTAATTGTCGATTATTCATTAATTTATCCCACGTGTCTGCTGTATTGTTATATATGATAATATCTGGCCAATGTTAACATGCCTGCGAAAGATCAGGATTCGAGATGAGGAATTCGGGGATACGGGTAAGTGGCCTTTGTGGGTCGGGTAATAGAGATATTCAGACACGAAAGGTGGTTTTTGGACACAGACATTAAGCATTTACGAATCATAGGAGTCGAGATAGAGATTATGCTCGATTCTGTTCACGAAATAGGCAGATATACCTGAGAGGATATCTGCGTAGAAGTAAAAGATCACCTTGCCATTGATATATTGTAAACAATCACAGACCATACAACATCTTTAGAATAATCCATCGAGATGTGACGAGTTGCCTAGGTTCCCTCGGTATCGATTCACCAAAACCAATAAGTTTAGTTCTGGTCGATATTTGACTCCATCTTAGAATCATTCTATTCGGATATTAATGGCAATCTGTAGTCAATTTATCTTTCCTGTGGATCGATACTCGTACACTGGTACTATATTACTTGTGACGCGTGCACTTGCGGCATTATGGCGCATATTTTACACACCACGTTTACGGCTGTCGAAGCGTCCAGGTTATAGGAGGGAGAGAATGAGAAGGTCGTCAGGCCTGATTCAGAGCCAGTGATCATGAGATCAGAACAGCTCGAAAGCAATTTGCGGGAAACACTACGATGAGGACAACCCACCAATTCCATATCCCTGACGTAAAGAAGCATAGTTGGATAAGCAGTTCTAAGTTCATGAAGTGTTTGAAGCCTACATTAATATCCCGGTTGCTGATGTGGAGCAGTTACAGTTTGTAGGTATGAAGGACATAAATCTCGAGAGGAAGAAAGATTGGTGATTTGAAAGCGATTAACTATTTGAGAATGTAGTGCCCATACTTGAGGAGAAGCTGTAGCTTAAAGACCCGGGCGGTATCACTATCCGATGCACCATTGGAAATGCTATCTTTGAAACCTTTGTGTGATTTGGGTGCAACATAAATCTCATGCCTTGTCCATCTTTAAGCGTTTGGGATTGGGTGAAGCCGTCGACCTCACAGTCACACTTCGACTAAATGGATCCTTGAAGCATCGCGGTAATAGATGTGTGGGTTGACAAGTTTATCTTGAGATTTCATTGTATTAGATATGGAAGAGGATGAAAATACCCATAATCTTGGGTAGATCATTAATCTTGCAAGTGCGAGCAATGATTGATGTTGAGAGGGAGGCTAGAGTGAGAGTCTGGGAGGATGGGGGTAAGTTCAAACGTGTTGTTCGAAATTTTATGGGAACCATCAGAAGTGATACGTTTCGCATGGCGAGGAGATAGTAGAGGCTATAGTGTCTAGCCAAAGTGGTCTCACGGATCCTTTGGGAGCTTAGCCTAGTTCGAGAATGATTCGAGAATTTGAGAGCGAAGGCGGAGGGAATAGCCAGCAAATGGATGGATTCTTTCGGACCCGATGAAATACTTCGAATCTCTAGAGTGGGGATTAACAAACCGCCGGTACCATCGGTTTGAACAACCACCCAGAGATGGAACAAAAACCTATGCCTAGCCATTTTGAAGTGTATGCATGTGGGAAGCATCACCTTACAGGTGATCATCTAGGCATCCTTGAGCAGACTAGGAGAAGTTATTGAGGGTCCTTAGAGATCATAAAATGCACTCGGATGATGCTCTAGCCAATTTAAAGGGATTAAGCCCTTCCACCATGCATGCATCGTATTTCTTTGGAAAGATGGGCATAAACCTTGATGGGCGAGAGGAGGTTGAATCCTTGTGAAAGAAGGTGAATCGAGAAGGAAGTATTAAAATCGCTGCGCGATCTTGGGGTAATTTATCCCTATTTAGACAGGTGCATGGGTGATCAAGTTCAAGTAGTAGCAGTACCTAAGAAGGAGGAACAAGCATTGTCATAGAGCGAGAATAACATATTGCGCGCTATCGAGCGGAGTTCTGGGGTGGAGGATTTGTATTGATTATGAGGAGGCGAACCAAAGCCACTTTCGAAAAGATCATTTCCATTGTCGTTTCAGATCGAGATGTTGGATAAGTTAACCGGTCCTTGAATATTATTGCTTTTTGGATGGAATATTCGGTTACAATCAAATTACTATAGCCCACGAAGATCGGGAGAAGGCGGCATTCACATGTCCACATGGGACGATATTAGCGGATTACCACATTTGTGTAATCGCCGAGCACTTTCAACGATATGATGGCCATGATACTCCGACATGGTTGAAGATGATAGATTTTCATGGATGATTTTTGGTGTGGGTAATTCATTTGATAGTATGCGGAAAATTTGAGATCGATATTGATAAGATGCGAGGATAACCTATGAGTACTCATTTGGGAGAAGTGCCATTTATAGTCTGAAGGTGTTCTTTAGGACGCCAGTTCAGCGAGAGAAGACCAAGGTAAACCAGGCAAAGATTGAGCAGTTTGAAAAATTACCTCCACCCTCATGATGAAGGGATAAAGAAGTTTTACGGGCCACGTGGATTATAGCAGATTTAAATCAGACTTCTCTCCTTTTAAAACCGTTGTCTAATCTCTGGTCAAAGGACCCCTTTTGAGTTAATACCTAGTGTTTGCATTTTACGATCGGTAAGATAAATGGATATCCTTTATTGTAGTAGCTCCGGGTTGGGTCCTTTCCATTTTGAACTTATGTAGCGCAAGTGATTTTGCGGTGGAAGCGATGTTAGAGGCGAAAGCGAGAAAATCTTCGAATCTACTATGCGACGGGAACCTTGAATGATGCGCAGTTGGAACTTCTCCTCTGAGGAAAAGAACTATTAGCTATTGTGCTGCTTTGACAAATTCAGGCCTTATTTGATTGAGTATGAGGCGTAGTTCGCACTTGATCATTACGCCATAAAATACTTGATGACAAGGCGTAAATAAAGTTAATCAGGTGGAGTTGCTTCTTGAAGTGGCGTTGAGATTAAAAGAAAACGTGAGAACCTTATGGCGAGATCATCTTTCCCACGATTGGAAGGCGAGTGATGCGGTTAGTGAATGACGATTTTCCTAAATGGCGACTCTTAATTTGTTGAAGACAAAGAGGCGGAGTTCCATGGTTTACGAGATTATGAATTATTTGTTAGCCAAGTGGCATTTTCTCCCGGGGAATTTAACTATCACGAGAAAAAGAGGTTTTCACACACTTGAAACACTACTGAATGGGAGGAGCCAATTCTTCCTGGACATTCACGACCGGGTGGTCAGATGTGTGCGGATGATGTGATATCTGCACCACTTTACCTACGTTACCATGTGGTGGACACTTCGATTGGCAGTGAACAACAATCAGGTGCTTCAATCCGGCTTTGGCTTTCATATTTAAGGATGCTCATCATTTATCTACATGTAATGAATGTCAACGAATGGAACATTTCTAGAAAGGATGAGCAGCCAGCCATCCTATTCTAGAAATCGGAGTGTTGATTTACTGGGGATGGATTTCATGGACCATTTCCACATCTTATAACAACTTTGTACATCTTCTTTGTGATAGATTATGTCTCGAAGTGGGTTGAAACATTTCGACCCACCCAATGATCACCGGTAGTGGCTTAATTTCTCATGACCATATTACCGCGATTAGGAACTCCTCGAGCCTTGATCACGAGATAATGGTACTAATTTTGAAATAAGATGAGTTGACAAGGTCTTGCAAAGTATGGGTGCGCCATCGTACATCACCATATCGCTGCGGTCGAATGGTCGAATGGAGAGTCAAATAAGAAATTAAGAGTCCATTACGGAAAGCAGTGCCAGTTCCACAGGAGGATTGGTTTAAGATTAAGAATGCACTCACAGATTCTGAACAACCCTTTAAAAACACCCTTAGAGGTATGTAGCCCTTTAAATTGTTTATGACACAGCATGCCATCTGCCATTGGAATTGGAGCATCGAGCCTACTGGGCAACTCGGCAGTTGAACATGGATAGTACACTAATGGTGAGAAAGCGGCTACTTGCATTTCCGTCGACTAGACGAATTAGAGGCAAGCTTATGAGAATGCCCGCATTACAAGGAAAAGACAAAATCACGGCCGCGATAAACATATTACGAAGGAATTCAAGGCGAGGCAGCGAGTCGCCTTTGTTTAATTCCCGTCCCCAAATACTCTCACGGAAGTGAAGTCTAACGATGGTGGGATTGCTCCGACGGGTGCTTTCCATGGAGGCCGAGGTTGCATCCCGAAAGGAGCATTCCGGTGCCACCTAACCGGTTGACGGTATTTTGCGAGCCAGTTCCATCGAATCAGCGGGATCGTTTCAGTGACGCTCAGGGCTTTGTGATATTAGCAGTCATAAGAGCTCGAGTTCCCGAGCACATTGAGATTCAAGGTCGTCGAGCTAACGACAATTTACATAGCGCTTCTGGGAGCAACCCGGGGTTTCTTAATTTCTTTTCCCTATGGTTTCAAATTTTCATTATCTGTTTTAAAGTTATGGTAGTTTCTTTGTTTATATGCCATAGTGGAATCCTTTTGGACTCCATCTACTTCGGGACCATGATACGAGAAATCTTGGGGGAGATCAGTTATCATCTGATACTTGCAAAGTCCAGAGAATCTGCAATTACTGCGAGGGAGTTTTCTCTTACCTTAAACAACAGTTGAATATTTTTTCATTTGGGCCTTCTCTTGAGCATCAGCTTTTGACGTCTCCAGCGTCGCGGCGTCGGTTTGGCTCTCGGGCGTCGCGGCGTTGGCTTTCCAGCGTCGCGGCGTTGGTTTCTACCTCGGGCATTCGTGGCGTTGGCACGCGTCAGCGGCGTTGGTTTCACTATACCGGAACCGTGGCGTTGGATTTCAACGTCGCGACGTTGGTTTTAACCACTCTCTGGAACGTCGCGACGTTGGATCTCAACGTCGCGACGTTGGATGTGTTCCTCTCTGGAACGTCGCGACGTTGCATTCGCACGTCGCGACGTTGACCCTATTTAAGGCCAAACACCCCCCATTTTTGCTCCTACCTTGTATCCTCCTTGCCTGAACCCTAGCTACCCCACGCTGTGCTACCTTCGCACCCGAGTCGCTCCACGCTGTGGGAGGCCATTGTTTTGCCCTCGTGCCATATCTGTTTCCCGCCACCACCGTCTCGCCACCTCCCGAGTCCATCCACAACCTCGCACCTTCCACTGCGTGGTGTCCTTGCATCGGTACCTTAGGTCTAAGTCTCCCATTAGAGGCTAGTTTGGGCTGGTCGGTCTGTCAGTAATCTGGGGTTTGTGTACTTTGCCGCCGCAATGGTCTTCGTTTTCCTAGTGCACTTTGGGGTGCGCTTGACACATTACCTAGTCCATTGGGTGTGATCACATTTGAGTGCTAATTGGCTACCTTGTCCACGTGGAAACCGCCCCGATACGTCTCATTTATCCTTTGCTACAATCATCTGTGAGAAACAAAAAGTTGCCTACAAGCGAGTCGGACGGTGAGATCCGACCCCCGATTTTGATGTAGCGAGGTTTGTCAAGTCTGTGATCGGTTCGGCACCATACGCGATGATCGTTTATTAAAGAAAGGTTTCCATCACCTGGCGACTTCTTATGAATTCTTCGCGGCCGAGGATAAGCGAGCACTTTGCGACCACCTCGTCCATTGGAGTGAGTGTGGGGCGAGAATTCTCATGGCTTGCCTCCCACGTCGTCGAAGGTCGGGTCTTGGGGTGTGTTGGTGAACTGGTCTGAGTCTATCAACCACTATAATCTTAATCATGTCCCAGGTGCCTTTTGATCGACTTCTGACGACTCGATTACCAGAGGTCATTCGGTCTTGGCGAAACGGTGGGGTAGTGGAGAGCTTCGTAGCGAGGCCCGCGGAGTCATGAGAGCGAGCATTTTGGCATATATCCCCAGTCACATCACTTCATCCACATTCAGCGTCGTCTCATTAGGCAATGACGATGTCGTGAAGTGGTACGCGGCGTCTCCCTATCATTATGCCATCATTGGATATTCCTTTGATGTTGGGCGGGTTATAGAAAATACCATCCTCCTGCGCCTTAGGGATACTAAGATGAACTTGAGGCGCATTTTCTCATATATGGCTATCACCAAATGGCCCGGGGTCTTTATCATAATGATGAGGTGTGGTTACACAATGAGAGCAATATCGGTTAAAGCGGGATAATAAGATTGTGCCGACTGAGGACTTACGATTCGGGTCATGGGCCTCGGAGAGGGCGAGCTTCCGACTATCGGTTTGCTTTGGACTCGGGCGGCCAAGGATGACGTGGGCGGAGTCCTCTGCCACCCACCTCCATCACCACCACAGCAACCCTCGGAGGCGGCTCCCTCACAGTCCCGCCTTTTTGACTTTAGGGACCCTGTGCTCTCCACTGCAGGCGTTTGATGGGTGACGGATGGTGGGCCCGAGGCCGCGGTCCTCCTCACACGGGATGCCGTTGCGGCCGGTATGCGTCGCGGTTCTGGCCGAGCCCTTTATTCTTGACAACGATCCTACAGGCCCGGCTTGCGCGACTTTCCGCCCGCGCCGGCCGCCTCACCCTTACCCACGGTGACACCGCGTTACCGAAGCCTCCACGCCTTGTTCTTTTTCTTGCGGTCGAGACCCTTTGCCGCTTTTGTTGGGGGGTGTGCAGGTGGTGCTAGGTTTTCTTAGATTAGTATTGTGTTTATTTGTCTTGTAGTTTTATTTTCGTTCTGTGTATTATCCACTACGTTGGTATTGATTTCTATGTTTTGGGTTTATTGTTCCTTTTACCTCTTGTCTTCGTCGATCTCTCTATGATGGTATCATGCGATGGTTGTGGACGGTTGATTATACATGTTTGAGTCGGGATCACCGTGTCTTCTTATCTCGCGAAAGGTTGCCGGTGGTACGACCGGGCGAATAAGTCGTGTTCGATCAGCTAAACTCTTCTCAATGAACGCACCTCCGGTGACCGAAACGCCGGGACCGCAATTCTTCAAGGTTCATTAATACGGTCCGCCCGAGATGAGTTAGTGATAAGTGAATCAATGACGTAAATGTGACGTGATGGAGTCTCAGTGAATCCGCGGTCGGCGGATGCTGAACCGATGATTGTGTCGCGTTTGAGTGTTGGGTGAGTTCCGACCCAGTCTGGTGATCCGTCGCGAGATGCGATCGAACCAAATGTTTTGTTCTCGTGTTATGAGTAGGTATGTTAAGAATTACAACCCATATGTCTTATTCTTTCATAGTTAGATTTTCCCAATTGTGCGAGTCGAACTCAAGTTCGGGGGGGGGTGTTTCAACCCAAGTATACACTAGAGGTCATGTATGCAACACACATAAAGGTCTGGGAAAAGTTATCACACTTCTATGCCGAGGCACTAGTCAACTCACCGAGTTCAACTTAGTTCTTCGAAAGTCGAACACCCTCGAGAATTCCGTGAACTCAACAGTAATCCAGAATAAGGTGAACCTGGCCCAATTTGATCCTCTATCTATCAACATGTGCAGCACTATTTTAATGTTAAACTACGCGATGCGTAGTGTGTGTTCGGGCGACCGCTTCGTCGTGGGACAAGCAAAGCTAAGCTCGTGGGTGTGATGAGCGGCCGAAATACCGTGTCATACCCACTGGTCTGCCTTATGTTTTTAGCATTATCACATTTAAATCCATAATTTTGTAGCCGACATCCGACCAGGTAATCAGGTGAATGCAAAGTAAAAGGGTAGCTTTCGGGAAGAATTCGGAGCGCAGGGTAGCAATGCATAAAGATTACCGGAACGCCGCGACGCGTTTCAAACGCCGCGACGCCCCCATCGCCAGACGCCCCAACGCCGCGACGCCGGGTCAACATATAGAAGTCAACAAGTTTAACGCCATGACGTCTCAACGTCGCGACGTCCCAACGTCGCAATGTCAGCGCGAGTTTTGCCTCTCAATCATTAAAAGCAAAAAGGGGACGAGAATTCGTGAATCTGAGATTTATGGCTGCACGATCCAGTAGCAGAAATCATAACAAAGAACGACTTCGAATTCGAGAAGATATTATTAATCATTTTGTATTTTTCTTCGTAGAAATAATTATGTTTTCGATGTTTTATAAATGTAGTTATTAGTGTTCTCATATTCAAGATGTTCTAGATTTATACCTAGGGTGTTGTTAAACCAGCCACGTATCGTATGGATTAAAGATTAGTATTTTTATATAATCAATTTGTTTATAATTTGTTACACTTTTTTATATATGAATCATTTACATGGTGATGTTCAAATAACATTAGCATGACCATATTTAGAATCCGAGATTCTAGAAGATTAGATACCCAGATTCCAGAGAGCAGCCTCTATTGATCTCAGAATAGAGATACCATCCCGTAGGCGCAATAAAGTATGTAGTTAGAACATTTACATTACATCTAGTCAAAGTAGAGATATACACTCAACACTACTTAAGGATAGGCTGAGGTACACCTCGAGAGGTATTTTTAAGCAAGATCACCTATAGCCATTAATAAGTTATAATAAACTAATAAGATTGCTATTCAAGACATAATCATCGAAGTGGGAGACATAGCCCAAATTTCCATTATACATCAATTCATTAAGATCTGCTAGTTTATTAAGATTCGCATACTAGTACTCTTTCACACAACACTTATATCCGAGATAATACTCAAAAGCCAATCAGGATTCAACAACACTTATCCCGTGGATCGATATCCGCACTAGCAGTACACACATTACTTTGGCATTTAGCGCTTAAAAGGACATAGTTTTATATATGAGTACACAATACCCACGCTGCCTATCAATGTAGCGATGCATAGATCCGACCTAAAGCATACCTTGATGCGAATCATGAATGAGGTTCGGTAGAAGAAGCTCGAGATGAGCTGAGGGCCGCTATGAGTCATATGTCGAGATGAGCCGCATTTTGCCAGGAGGAGCTAAAGATGGCCGAGCGAGTCATAATAAGGCCGGATAGTAGGCTGACCAGAAGAACTATTGTGCGGTTAGGACGCAACTGTCTCAAGACCACACCAGTTTCGGTCTTCAAGAGACTCGAGGTCGAGCACAAGTGGGCACTTGACCGATCGAATGCCGCGGGCTTCGCATGAGACCTCCAGGCAACAACTGTGCCAGGGCTCAAATGGGCGTGATCACAGTTGAGGACGAAGCACACCTTACGGGCCTCCACGGCCACGCCTCAAAGAAGGCTTCCGGTATTTCCCGGTGGCTTCGTTTGATTTTTCTCTGCTCCCGCTAGGACAAGACGGGGGAATCTATCCGGAACATGTGAAGATGACCTGGTCGCCCTCAATGACCAACGCCAGCCTTCCAGCATACTGGCTTTTTCGCATTCTTCTTCACTTTGGTAGCCTTATCCAGAATGACGATTTTGACCTCTAGATGAAACGTTGATTCCATATATTCTTTGTTTTGAGTCTTTTCTTTTTCACCATTTTTATGGCTTCAATGGACCGAATTCTACGATTCACAAGAAGTGGGGGCCACATCGACTCCTCTTCATGGCCGAGTTGCTAGGCTCTCGTAAGCTAGGTCTCATGGTTCTTGAAATAGAAAGGAGATGGTTTAGAACCGAGCCACGTGGGACTTTACAAACAAGAGTGATTGGCTCATGACGAACTCCGAGGCCGCGGCTCTACGAGTCGCTGGCTCTTTGCCAGAAGGTGGGCTTTCATGATATTCGAGCTCCCGGGGCTTTTGAATCTCTGAGCCACGTGGCCTTTGTCACTGCAGGCTCTTCAACATCCGAGCCCTAGGCCCCGATAACTTCCAGCTCATGTGGCTTTGTCGAGCCACGTGGCTCTTCGATCCGAGCCTGGCCAACTAAGCCATACGTGACCCTTTAACATCTAAGCCCTGGCCTCAACCAAGCTACGTGGCTCTTGGCCGAGCCGCAGAGCTCTTCGATCCGGCCCGCTCTCGAACCGGGCCATGGGCTCTTTATCAAGCCGCGTGGCTCTTCATCCAACTCGCTCGGAATCCAAGCCGCATGGCCTCTATCCGAGCCCTTAGCTCCCGAACCGAAGCCACGCGGGGCTCTTTGTTGAGCCGTGGCTCTTGATATCCGCCTCGCCTTCAATCGGTCTACAGGGCTCTTGCCGAGTCAAGGTGGCTCTTAATATTCGAAGCTCCCGCCCCAACTGAAAGACGCGGGTTTTGCCGAGCCGCTGCTCTTCAATATCCGAGCTCCTGGTTCCCGAACCATAATGCGGGCTCTTTGCCAGGCCGCGTGGGCTCTTCTCAATATCCGAGCTCTGCCTCCCGAACCGGCCACGGGTTTTGTCGAGTCACAGGTGGCTCTTCAAGATCCAAGCTCTCGCCTCAATCCGCGCCACGGCATCCAAGCCTCGCTCTCGAATCGAAAGGCCGCAGCAGAGTTTTGCCAGCCGCGCAGCCTTCAATATCCGGCCTCGCTCTCGAACCAAGCTATGTGGCCCTTTGTCATCCAGTTTCTGAAATTTCTTCAAACCGAGTCACGGTTTCGCTTAGCCGCGCGTTTTCGATATCCAAGCCTCTCAATTTCACCGCCACGCGGTTTTTCGCATATCTCGCCCGCTCCCGAATCCAAGCTACGGCTCTTTGGGCTGAAAGCCGCGTAGGGCTCTTCGATATCCGGTGCTCCTCGCTCAACTGAAAGTTACGTGGGCTTCGGCTGGCGCCACGGGCTCTTCATATCCGCCTCGCTTCCAACTCAGCTACGGGCTTTAATATCCGGTGCTCAAGGCTCTCGAACTGAGCTACGTGGCCTCTTTCGCCTTCCTTCCCTGGGAAAGCCCACGTTTTAAGGCAGTGCCCATGGAGGAATTGGTTAGATCGTACGGTTTCCCCTGTGCGCCCAAGTTTCTTTAGTAAATAAATCGCCTTTCTTCGATGGTTTGTGTTATACTCCACTCCCAACCTCCTTCCTCGACAAAGGTCGTGAGTTCGTATATGATGAAGCTTGTATTTGATTGCTTAACATACGAGGAGTCTGCTTTGGTGGTCAGAGGCTGACATTTGGTCTTAATGCTCACATTCGTAGAGCTATGCCGTTCTAGTTCCTAAGTGAAGTCAGGAGCATTATGGTTCGGCCTCGCCATTTGATGGATTTCGGGGTCACGCTGGGAGGGCGTATGCTTGAATGCTTCAAGGCCCGCTTCTGTTATAATTCTCTCCTTCCTTCTTCCTTCTCATTTTTTTCTCTTTCTTTCTCAGGTTTTCCTGACTGGTGCTTCAATGTGATTTTCTCGAGATTTAGAGAATGGTCAGATGTAGAATCACTTTGCTGATTGTAATTTTCTGAGATGTGGAGAACTACTTTGCTGATTGTAATTTTTTGAGATAACTGTAATAAAAGTACAGTCTTTTGGAAACGTGTGTACTTGTCTGATGTTTCTTTTTTTTCAGATTCTCCTCAAGTTCTTCTCGAGTCCTACTGTGCTTCGACTAACCAGCTTCTATTCTTTTTTTCTTATGATTTACAAAAAGTCGAGACCGAAATAAGCTTAAAATTGTTATTTGAGCGAAGTAGAATCATGCTTGTATAATAAGTATAATCGAGTGTTTAGCGGGTAAACCGCTGAAATGATCTGGTGGGTGTCAGAGGGGTCTTCCCTCCAGCTGGAGCCAGGCTGCCGTGACAAATACAGATAGACATAGTGGTCCTTCCTAATCAGTCCCACTTCCCGTGAGGTCCTCCACGTGAGTTTCAGAAAGTACTAGGCCGCTGAGCTTGAAACCACAGCCCCAACCTTCCGACTACAGTACTACTGCCTGGCCGTAGTCCTGCGCTTAGAGTCGCTTCACGCTCTTCCAAAAGATCGAGGCACCAAGTTTTAGAGAGTCTCCTCGTTGTGCCTGAGCATTCTGAATCCCTAATTTTGAGGGTGACTCAGCTCAACCTCAATAGCGCTTGCCACGCCTTTGGTGTCGAATGCCATATGGGAGGGAGTTTCTCGAAGTCAGCAGATTTGAGTTCTCAGATACCCATAGTACCTGGGAGGCATTCCACCCATTTTCCTGTATCTTCCAACTTAGTCTTTCAATGCGCCTTCGAGAGTCCTTATAAAGACTTCTACTTCATTCAAGCAACCGCGGATGAGCTAGGGACGACAGTAATTCTTGATCCCAGTCAGACGTAAAAAGCCTGAATCTCTAAATACGAACTTTTTCCATCGTTTGAGGATTGGCTTTTCTTGACTCTAAACCTAGCATTATGGACCGCCAAAAGAAGTCGCAAGATTCGCCGATTGCCGCCAATGGCCCGACCTCTCAGCCCATTTAGTGAAGTAGTCCACCTCATAATAAATAACTTGCAATCGATTCATTCTAATGGGCAAATCACAGTATGTCCACAATCCCTATCACGAAAAGGCCAGGCTTATAATCGAGGTTAGTGGCCTGCGTAGAGACGAGACTGCATGCTCTTAAATAAAAGTTATGGCACTTTTGATTAATTTTGATGTTTTTGAGCATCACTGTAATAAGAATACCCTGCCTGGAGGGTTTTTCTGCCAAGACCCGAGCTCCGATATGGCTACAAGATGCTCATGGCGCACCTCTCAGTATGTAGTTAGCATC
This sequence comes from Tetrastigma voinierianum, assembly GCA_016808115.1. Lineage (NCBI taxonomy): Eukaryota > Viridiplantae > Streptophyta > Magnoliopsida > Vitales > Vitaceae > Tetrastigma > Tetrastigma voinierianum. The sequence continues at coordinate 83,567 of JAEQBH010005105.1, forward strand.
CTCTCCTATGCATTCGAGGAGGCAGGAAAAGCCTGCTTATAAAGGGTCCCCTACAAAAGAGCTTAATATGGCTATCTTGTTTAGTTTAGATGCTTCCTCTATTTGTTGGCAAATATCTAGTTCAAGAGAGGGTAGTCCTGTATGGGATCCATCCAGCCATATGACACATCGGGAGGACTGCCGTTGTTGACATCTAACAAGGTTCCACAGGGCGCTGACTGTAACTCGTATGTCCAAATCTTCTTGCGGCGCGATTGCTAGCTTAGCTAGGGCATCCGCCCGTGAATTCTCCCATCCTCGGGGATGTAGGCTCGACCGAACCCGCATAGTTTGGGAGTAACTCGTATCTTCTTGGAGATAATAGATCATCTTCCGCCGCTTTGCCTGTAGCCTCTTCATCTATTTTACCACTAGCTGAGAATCGTTGCATACCTCTAGTTGATTAGCCTTCATAGAGTGGGCGAGGTTTAGTCCAGAATGATCATTTAGACTGGCCATGTTGAGGCCTGAATCCAAAATGAGTGCATATTCCAGATGTTTATCGCATCCGGAGGTTAACCCGCCCACTTTCGTAAGACGTCGCCCCATCTATGGATAATCTCCAGATGGGGAGGTCGGATGCGAGTTGGGCGGTTTCAGGGGGCTCTACCGAGGTGAATTCCATGATGAAGTCTGCCAAAACTTGCCCTTTGATCACTGTCTGGTCACGCACGTCGAATCCACCACTCACCATGGCCCATTTCACCGCCTCTGGAGGTTTTTGCCTGTGCACATTCGCCTAACGGTGTTATGTTGAATTTCGATAATGGCTCAAAGTACGACCGTCTCTCGCGGTACGACCACCGCTAGACGTATATCATCTGAGACTTACCGCTTCTCTCAAAGCCCTACCGCAAAGAATATACTCCACTGTCGCGTTTCATTCCGCTCCTCCCACTGTGCATGTGATCATTCCAGAACCTGATGACTACAGAGTGTGAGGAGTTCTTCCTGAGGGACTTACTGCATAGGGAGAGCTCATACAGAGATTGTATCGTGGAACGCCCTCACAGAATCATCGAAGGCCTTTTTCAATTTGAAAGAAGTATCGACACTTTATTTAATGGGACTGACAAAGCGACTCGCCGCTATCTCCTCAGGTTAGGTGTTGAACTTCTTTAGTGTTTGAGGCACTGATGACGCCCAAATCTCACCACGACCACTCATCAACCCTAAACACTGCAAGAAGCTGGGCTCCGTGACCCACATCTTTCTCATCAAAATCTGCAGAGTCTCCTTTGTACGGAGCTCACAAGTTGTCAGTGTCCTGAAGACACATCAGAAGATATATATGAATAAAAACGTCCCGGGCCCATACTACAATACCCTATCATCATACATCAACTATGTCATGGCTAAGAGTTAAAACCATTTACACAAATACATATTAAAAATTCTGAGAATTTAACACATGTAATACATCATATAAACCCAAGTTAAACCTATTCACTAAAGCGGCCTTCCTATGATGAGCCGTTTCCTCGTATGCCCTGACTAAAATAATATCCCTCGACAGGGTGAGCTAATGCTCAAGAGGAATCACCCTTATCGGGCTACTTCCACCTAAGTGAACATGCAATGCTCCAATGAAACACATTCAAGTAAATGCGATCCATTTGGAATGTCTACATGATCAACCTTACATCCCGAGTCCTCACCGACTCCCTACACTTCCTAAGCCACGCATGAGAAACCTTATTTTCAAAGATGTTTGTTTTTATTTGTGGACAACCCTCCGAGAAGAAGTAGGACCGACCGAGTTACTATTTAGTGGACAAACCCTCCGATGATATCAATCAGCCGATCTGATTGCTGATATTTTATATGACTTCTACCCTCCTGATATCAGAATGGACACCCGGCTAATTATTAGTCAACCCTCCAAACCACTCTTTCTGGGAAGTGTGTAAACTTACTCACATGCACTACTCCTATCGTCTAGGTACCTGTACAGATATGGAATGTAATGACACAATTCCATTACAATTTATATAACATACAAATATATCATCAGCGCATATATTTACAGAATTTAAAACACACAAACATGTTATGCAATTTCACAATCCATCACACAAAAAATTAGCTCACGTGGCTAATTATCAACCACGATAATTGTTTATCATCAACTGTATTATTATTATTATAATGATCATGAACATTGTGAATATGAACCCGGCGATGGTCACGCACGAGCACATTCATCAACGTTATCAGCACTATAATCATTAATGAGACTTATGAAATAACACCCAAATGTACCACGATTACTACTCATATTGTTCAATAAAATTCAAACAATCTTATCCCAAGTTTTCGGGATCGATCAAACTCATTGCTCAAGGTCCTGCCAACCAAACATTATAAAACACTCTAAATAAAGTGTAAAACCCAAGCAGGATACAAATCCCCACTCACGGAGTTTTGTTTAAACTTCCCAAAACCTATATTCCACTGCAGGCCTTCGATATGAGTACCTTTCTTCATTCGGCACTTATCATTTATCGCCCAGAAACTCTGCATGAGACACTCTCACTCTCTAAAATAAAATCACTCTAATGCATCTCCCTTCCTCTATTTCAATAGTTTTGGCTCTTTAAGGAGGATGACACTATTCCTCTTTTGTTTTTTCTATTTAAACAAATTTAATAATGCCCATTTCTATTCTTAGCTTCTGATTTCGACATTTTAGTAATTATTCCTACATCCATTCACTCATCTCTACTCATGCAACATTTATAACATGTGTATATGTTATATGTGATTGTCATATCTTCAGTTTGTTTTCTAAGACTAAACTCATGCCTCATAAAACGTGCAAATTTCGACCGTTCCTAATTTCAGATCGCTTCAATTTCTCTATTATCTATTGGTAACTAGATTTCAGAAGACGATTCCAATGGTGAAATCCATCTTCACCATCTGAGATTCAGAGAATAATTTCAGCATTTTTACCTAAATTACATTTTATTATTTTTCCGCAATGGGAATTTCGTCCACATTCTCCAGCAAGGAATTCCTTATCCCCAAAATTTGACAATTAAGATTCACATATAAGAACGGCACTGCACTGCATGGAATCGATGAACCATCGATCATCCCCCGAACAAGACGAGTATCCGATCAAACCGAGCTCCACGCTGACTCCTCCACCATGCCACCATAGCACCTCACTAGCCTCACCATTCGCCAGCAAAACCGACACGACTATCCAAAATGCACGGTCCCTCCTCGAAGGTCCCATCGCTGTCAACCTCAACTGGGTCCCCAATCCACATGAGCTGGATCCGAGTATACCGCGAGTACAGGAGACGTGAAATACCTCGCGACACCCGATACGCCGGGCGAACGTTTAACCGGTAATGCGCAATAGCTGCTCATCATCCTCAGTATCTCGAAAGGCCGCACAAACCCTACTGATAGCTTCCCGCCTGCCGAATCCGACCACTCCTCCTCTTAGGCATGACCTTCCAAGAAAGGATCCCTAACTCGAACTCTATGGTCGACGATATCAACATAGCCTTCCCGTCATCTGAGCTGTACAGAGAAGATTGTCATCAAGCCCACCTTCCTGAGGTGTCTCACTAGGATCAGACCGATGGAGCCTTCTCCCACCTCGGTCCAACATAACGGTGATCTACATGGACTCCTATACAACAGCTCATATGGTGCCATCCAGATACTACCGATAACCGCAGCCATAAAAGTAATCCACTATGGAAAATGCCTCCCAAACAATTTATAGATCCAGACAGATGCCTCCGGCAAGATGTCCTCTAACACCTGTATAGTCCTCTCAGATTGACCATCTATTCAGGTGGAAAGTCAGATCATCACACCAGTGCCATACCTTTGGAAACTCTTCCAAAAGAACCCGTGTCCCTCTCGTCCGACATTATGGATACTGGTGTCGTCAGGTCGATCATCTCTCGAATATAAAATGCGTAATCTCCAATGTGAAGTCATCCGTGACGCAATAAAATGTGTCACTTCAGGAGCCGGCCCACTATCATCTATACTCAGTCATGCCTCCGTCAAGGTCCGCGGCAGGGTCAAAGTCTATCGACGTACTCCCACTTCCACCAACATCACCCAATGGTCAATGCTCTACCGGCTTTATGCTCAAACTTACCGCTGACACGTGAGACATCGTCGCACAAAGTCCCCTACGTGTCTCTTCATCCCGCCCAGTACCACATTTAAGATCCCGGTACATCTTCGTACACCGATGCACCAGAATCGAGAGCAGAACTCGAGAATCTCCTCTTCTCAAATCTGGCCGACCGGGAACCACTACCCGTCTCTCTATAAATTCAAGACTACCATCCGTGGTGGATGGTCCAAATTTCGCGTCAACCGTGACTCGATCAGACCGGCCCGACATGGACACTATCTCCTTCGCTATCCCGCCATCGACTCAATCACCCGCTTCAACAGACGGCGGTAGCCACTCAACTCCCCTAACGCATTCTCGAGTCTGAGCCGCATCAGAGCTCCAAACCGGCCCTATAGTCTTCAGCATCCTCCATCGCAGCTTACTAAACATAACGCTCCTCGTGACTTCCGACCGAGTGCATCACCATCACATTCGGGCTTTAACAGATGGTAAATGCAAGTGAAGCTACAATCCTCTGTGAACGATCATCATGGTCTCTGTAAGAGTGTCCCGCTATGAAGATACTTCAAACTTTTGCTGTCCGGAGTACACCTCGAACTCCTCGCCATATAGTAGTGGCGCTAAATCTTCAAGGTGAAGATCGGTACGCCAACCCATGTCGTGTGGTACTCCGCCATGATTTCTTCAACTAACGGGAACCATAAGCTACTATCCTCCTGATCATCAAATATATCCCGGCCCGCCAGGCATCACATAATACATCAGTACCTCCTCGTCCTCATCTGACTATCGCATAGGAGTCAGGCAAGTCTCGCCTTTCAACCCCGGGAATGCCTCCTCACATCGGTTATCCGACCAAACTTGCACTGAGCAGTTTAACTTTGCCATAGGTGCCGCCATATGGAACTCATGAATCTCCGGTAAGACTCAGAAATAATCTCAAGAAACGCAGATCTCGACCTACTTCGCTTCAACTCATCACCGCCTCAACTTTCTCAATCCATACTAACGCCGCTCGAGCGCCGGCACCACGCGCTCCGTAAAATCTCACCCCAAGAAGTCAAAACCAGTACTTATCGAACTTAAAGACAAATCGATGGTCTCTCAATTAAATCGTAATAATAATCTCGATGATACTCATGCTCACTCGACCGGTGGGCATCAAATGTCATCCACGAAGACTACGTATAACCGATCCAAATAGGTCGAATACCCTACGAGCGAGATCCACAGAAATGCGCCGCCGCGCATTCGCCAATCCAAAGTAGGCACTATCGAACTCAGCGCCCAGAACGCGCCCTAACGCCGCCAGATGATTCATCTCTCACCTCACCATAACCAGCAGAAGGTCATCTCGAGCAGACTCGCCAGCCTCTAATTGATCAAACAAATTGTCAATCCCTGGGATGGTAACATTCTTGATCGAACTTGTCAACTCGTCTGATATCACGCACACCTAAGGGTCTTGTCCTTCTTCTTTCGCAAATGCAACTGGCGCCGGCGAAGCGGCAAGTTTATTGACGAATCTCATCAGTAGCTCGTAATGGACTCTAAGTTCTCGCAACTCACCGGTGCCATCCCATGTGAGTCATAGACGGTGAAGCACCAGGTGTAACTCGACATCAAGTCTACTACCCTCCTCAGGAAGGTAGTTCAGCAGCCCATCCGAAAAACATCCATACCTCGCATACTACTCGAGGTGATCGGTCCGTCTCTCCGCCTTCTAGGCAAGGCTCACTAGCCAACCCGCTTAACTCGTCTCCTCGATACACCGGACTCAGATAATCGCTGAGGCAAAATGTCATGTCACTTCCGAAATTACCACGAGTATCGCCCCGCGGTAGCGTGAACCCTCCCAGGCCACAATCGATAACCCACCCCGTAGGTCGCCGCCCAATCCATCCTCGTGATGACATCGAACTCGACAGGTCCATGATCCACGTGTCCACCGTGAGAAGAGTCCCCGAGATCTCCAAACATTATGAATTAAGGGCATATCATCCCTATTCTCGCCTTTATCCTAGGGGAGAACTCACACACAAAGGCTCCCAAGGTCTCAACCATAAGCCCAAATCTATCACAACTGATGCAAAGAATGAATGAATGCTAATGATAACTTAATCAACAACACTCTTGCCCATAAAGATGCAGATACAGCAAAACATGATTTCCTGAGATAATCAATGATTCATTGATCAACACTATAAGATGGTGCAGACATGCCTCGAACCCTAGATGTTCTCGCTCAGGCCTCGCCTCGCCTACCCATACCGCCTTCTGCATGCTTTCAGAAAAAGGAGGTGCCAGCCCTTTAAATTGAAATCGGCTCTCGCTTGTACCGGCCATGAGGAATGCACTGTGATCCTTCGTCCTACCACCGACAGGATCAAGCACGTCCCGAAACCCTGTGGATCTCGTCTTCGGGGCAATCCTCCTCATGTGTCCAGTTACTGAATAGCCAGATGAATGATTCGTTTCGCCGACCGCAAGAATCTCTTATCCGTCCTCAAATCTGATGGCCGCGACTGAACCTCAGAACTAGAAGCTTCGGGCTTTTCTTGAATCGGAAGAAGACCGACTCTCCTTCCTTCTTACGATGAATACACTCGCAGATCCCGAAAAGCCCCGGTATCTCTTGACTTCTCTCTACGGCTGGCGCCCTGCAAACCCATTGAGTCGATCCTGAGACGGTCCTACTATTCGCCCGACCGGACAACTTAAATTTCCATTCTCAAATCTTCTAACTCGCATGTCCAACAGGGCCACGTAATCATCAAGAAATCTGGCTAGCTTGTGAACCTAGCCACATAATCCATCAATCAAGACCCTCGTCAAATTTAGAACTCTCGAGCCGCATGCCTCGCAATATCCGAAAGATTTCTACCATAAACAACTCCCAAACTCGCCCATGTCATAGCCTTGTCTCTAGGAGGTCCTGCCCATCTCCACCATACTGGGCCTCACCTTCAGCTGTAACGCAGCCTAACTCCGATCCCGGTCGCCGAGGTAATCTCCATGGCCCTAACACCTTCTCGATCTCGCATAAAACCAACGGTCCGGCCACCATCTGCCCTCCCCTCGTGAATGCCTGAGACAGATGCGCCCCAAACCTCCTGAAGGAGGTTACTAGACCTCCTCGACCACCGCTACCAGCCAATGCACGCCGCAATACTTCCAAAGCCTCTACAAAGGCCTCGATCAACACCGGTGGTCAATAAATGTCGTGGTGCCTGATCAAAGACTCATGAACTCACTTCATGTGTCTCTTTTCTGGTTTTCGGCATTGTAGCCATCTACATGGCAGTCAAATGGCAAAGAATAGTTAATGTGGAGATTCTAAGGCATGCATCACAACAGACATCTGGCTCCATACTTAGAATATACAAGCCACATATTCTATGTCCTCGAGATTTAAATGCACACGACAATTATTACATGTCAAATCAAATTTTTTCAAAAAAATTTATTTTCGAAAATTTTATTTTTCCAAAATTTTGTCCCATTTTTATTTTATTTTATTTTATTTTATTAAATTATTTTATTTTTTATTATTATTTATTTTGAATTTTTTTGTGATGAACAGAACAGAACAATGCCTAGTGCGATTTCAAGAATAAAGATCAGTCCAAAAACTGGTCAAACTAAGTCAAAGACAGAGGCCCAACTCGCCTGTAGTTACAAGATCGCGCCTGTATGTGCCAGCACACTGCAGTTTGTTGCAAGCTGGCCGTCAGTCGCGCGCCCCGCGGAGGCCATGCTGCACCGTGCCGCACTCGCCCCGCGCCGCTATGCCCCCGGGGCCGCCCTCCGAGATCCCGCTTGCCATGCCCCATGAGGCCAGGCCCCTTGCGCTAATCGTCCCTCGCGCCTCCCAGCGGCCCCCGCACCAAAGGCCCCCGAGCGCTCCGCCGCGCCCAGCCTTATGCTCAAATGGGCGAGTCGGCTTTGTGCTCCGTGATCGATTTCTTTTTTTTTTTTTTTTTTTTTATTTCTTTCAATTCATCAGGAAATACTAAAATTATATATACATATTTTTTCCAATAAACCAAATAATTTATTAAAATTTTGTTTTATTATCCATCAAACCAAATAAATTTATTCAACATTTATCACGATTTATTCTCTTGTTCCATTTTTACACACCGTAAAACCCTAAAATTTCGAACACAATGTGCTATTTACCTAAGCACCCAACAATCACAATATGAGTGATTTAATGTTATGTGTGCATGTTTTGTTTTCCCACAACAATTCATCAATCACATGATCACACACAAAAACAGTAGGTGTCCTAGTTTTGTTCCGTGCCTCAGGTGAGGTAATCTCATACCCAACCTAACATCGAACCACACCTCGGTGAGGATGTTCTACACCAAAGACTATGGCCCAAGCCCAAATCCCCCCGCTTCCTAGGTAGTCAAAAGATACCCAGGCTCTATACTGCCGTGACGCCTCAACTTGGGGTCCATGATCACCCGCCAACTCCGCGGAAACACTCGTGATGTCAGACCAATTGTCTTGACAAAATCTAGAGTCCCCTTTGCAATGAGAGAGCCTCACCAAGAACAAACCCGTCTAACATCAACATCGAAGATCTATATGAATTAAACGCCTCCCGGGACCCATACTACAATACCCATCATCACAGCATAACAACTATATAAATATGTTTTCAAGAGTTGCAAAGTCTACTTATACAACACATATTAAAAATTCCCAGAATTCTAATACATGTGGTTACATCATAAACTTCAAGCCACAAACCCATTTCCTAAAGCCGCCTAATAGAGCTGCCTCGCGCGCCCCCGCACTCAAAATAATATCCTCGACAGTGAGTGAGTTAATGCTCAGGTAGGAATCACCATAATTCGGCAGATTTTCCACCTAAGTGCATATGCAATGCTCCACGAAACATAGATCAGGAATGCGTGATCTTATTTACATTGCCTGGGATGATCAACTCATCCCGAGTCCTCACAGACCCTCACACTCGCCATAAGCCACGTGATGCTAGAGAAACTTTATTAACAAAGATGTTTGTTTTCTATTTGTGGACAACCCTCCATATAAGTAGTGGACCGAATTCATAGTCTTCTCTATTTAGTGGACAACCCTCCGATGTATATCATCGGGCTTCGACTGACGATTGATATTTTATATGGACTACCATATTGCAATGGATACACTGACAATTATTATTAGTCAACCCTCCAAACCACTCTTCAAAAAACCACCTCATAATTCTCACTCCTATCGTCTAGGGTGCCCCAAGGTATAGTATGGGAATGGCGACAATTCCAATACAATTTATATAACATATGCAAATATATCATCATGCATATATTTACAATTTAAAACACACAAACACATGTTATGAGTAATTCGTTATTCCATACACCAAAATTAGCTCAATGGGCTAATTAACAACCACACGCAGCAATCCAATCTAGTTCCATTCCAACCAAACACATTTTTCACAAAATTAATTCATGAATATTTATTCACAGGAACAATGAAACCTCTCTACATTTCACTCGCCTACCACGCTCACTACATACATTACATTTTCCACACAATTCAATATATCCTACTTCATACCATAAACACAAGATTTATTTCATAAATTTATGAAATAAACACCCAAATGTCCCTCACGACACGATCGAAGACATTGGGTTCAATAAATTAGAACAATTAGGTCCTAGTTTTGCGACCGAACAAACGGTCATTCGCGCCTGCCTAACTGAACATTATAAACACTTAAACAAAGCGTGAAACCCAAGAAGATAAATCCTCACCTCACCTGAAATATATCAGGAAAACCCCAAAACCCGAGCCCACGCAGCCCCGAGACAGAAAGCAGCCTCTCCTTCTTGCTCCGAAATTTCATCATCTGACGCCTTAAACCTGCAGAAGACACTTTCAATTCTTAAAACAAACGAAATCACCTAATGATCTCCCTTCCCTTCATTTCACGTTTTTCGCTCTTTAAGAGGACGACACTATTCTTTTGTCTTTTCTCATTTAAACAAATTTAATAATGCCCATTTCATTCTCAAATTGATTTATATACTCCGCACTATCCTAATCGTCCATTTCCATCATATCTCAATTATGCAACATGTATAACATGTATTACGTTATATGTGACTTGTCACATCTCAAGTCAAGTTTCAAAGACCAAATTCGATGCCTAAAAATCGCAAAATTCGATACTTTGATTCACCGAAATTGACGTATACGTTAGATTTCGCAAGAAGATTCCAACTGCAGGAAATTCATTTCACCATCCATCGAGACATTCAGAGAATAAATTTGAGAATTTTACCGAAATTACGATTTTATCGTTACTTCCAGAATTGGAATTTCTGCTCATAGATCGATGAACAGTTACGCCCATTTTGGCTTCTGGGATTGGCTATATTCACATTGTCACTATGAAACCTAAGAACTACTCGTAGGGACCAAAGCAATAATTTACAGTTGAATTTAATTCAATCCTCAGACTGAACGCCCCACAGGGCTGAGTGCGGAGCTCATTGACTGGAATTCACTAGCATGTTATTTATATACACCTCCATGATGCCAGGTTTCCGGGAACATCTTATTTACTAGCCTCCGATAAGTGGCTCCGACGTTGCCAACCTAAAAGGCACCACCCGACAGGCAATACGTCCCCGCCCACAGGCTGGCGAGGTCTTCTCCGGTCGCCGGTCCATCCCGACGGTTGTAGCCGAGAAAGCGTCCATGAAGTTGAGGAGCTCGTGGCCCGAGGTGGCGCCTACCAGAGGCAAGATTCGAGAGGGAAATTGTCTTCAGCAAAGTTCGATTGACGCCAAGAAATCAATGCGCAGTTTCCATTTGCCATTTTCTTTGACAAGAATCCAGAGCATAAATGGCTGAGGAATCCACCTCCTGATAGTCAGCTCGAGGAGTTTGCTGACCTCTTCGACCGCCGCCTCAGGTGTTCTTTCCTCTTCGCTCGACGTCAAGGACCCTCTCGCTTGACCTCTGACCGCTTCGCCTTCTCTCGCTCCGTATGTCCTCGTCGCGAATACTTCACATTATGTTTCAAGAAGTGATGAGAAGGTCCTTTCGCATGCCTTCAGTTAGTTTGATCCGAGTGGGTTATAGGGAACCCACTCAGCTGTCAAGTTAGAGTTGTCCACTCTTTCGAGGTGTCGGCTCAGTGTCCAAAGCCTGGTCTCTCATATCGAGCTCACCATTTCAGGACGCCATTTGCCTTCGTCATCGATGCCAAGTACCACTCCCGGCTATCCGCCGGTCTCCTCCGCCTTCCCCTACCCTACTGCAGGAATCACAACATAGAGATGGTAGCCAGGGACAACCTCATATGGCACGAGGAGTGGCCAATAACATGTTGTGACGCCAATGGGCCCCACGATAATATGAGTAATTATGGTCGTCGCTAGCTCCTGAGATGGGGTCTTTAGGGTGAGCACCGCTGTACTAACTTAAAAGTGGGATTCTCTCTCCAGAGAATCCCTGGGCTGGCCACTGCTCAAGCTTCTCTTTTCCAATGCCCATTTTGTCAAATGCCAACGCGAAGATGATGTCGCCGAGCTGTCGATCAGACCTTTGATCGTTTACTGCCACGACGAATTTAATACTCGCCGAGTCATCATCTGGGAAAAGTTGGCAAGCTCTTCCAGTCATCTCGAGAAGGTTATGGTGGTATCCAATCGAGGATCTTAGACACTACCGCACCTCTAGTGTCTCTTGGTCCGTTGTAGGCCTCTGTCGAATCGACTCCTATCGTTGTTGAACCCCAAACTATAGTCGATTTTCCAGCAAGAGTAATGCAGAAAATATTGACGAAAAGGTGATATAGTCAATTTTGGATCTTTGGGAGCCACGAATCCAAGCAGAGATGTTCCGTTGCTTCCATCAGGAATTCGACTTTTCAATTGAATAGCGCCATTCGCTCGGCGTCCGATTCCTCCGCGGAAGGTCGCAATATTGCCAGGGTTCTCGCTGGGTCCGCCTTTCATTTGATGGTTATCTAAACTTCTCATGCCGCATCAGAGCAGGTCTGAGATTGCGTCGTTGGGGGTGGAATCGCCAGGTGGATACCGTGGCCGCAGCCGCTGGGGTGGATCCAGGTCCTCGCACACCGCCTTCCCGCCTCCGGGGACTGTCAGCTTTCGCTTCGCCGGCCCGCCATACTTCGCTTTCATGCGGGAAGAGCTTCCCCGGCTAAAACATATGGCCTCAACGTTGATGTACTTGCCATGTAGCACTGGCCGGTGTTTCTGCCACTGAGGTTCCGAGATGCAGAAACATTAGGCTCCATGACTGTATGCCCAGCCCGGTCAGGTGGCATAGAATGCCATCCCAGATGTCCACCCCGTGACTCCGGGAAGAACCTCTCATCGACCCAGGTTTTCTGAGGCCTCATTTGCTACGTACAGTGGTACTGGCTTCCGACATACGTCCTGAAGCCCGGCGAAGTGGGAGACTCAAAGCAAATGGAGAGTTCCTCGAAGGACGACCGAGGCCGCGAGCCTCGTTGAACCATGCCAAGGCCAGAGCCTCAAGAGTGATGGCAAAGGCCTCAGATTCACTGGTCTTCGTATCCATGAAGCTCCATTTGTCTCAGAGGTGTTAAGGTGGTCTACTAGGCTCCTATTCCATCGAAAGCTCTAATCTGCAGATTTCCTGGGGACTGTGGTCGGGGAGAGGGCAACACCCCGCCATATAAACGATTCTTGCTATACCAGAAGGCCCATGGAGACCGGCCGAACTCACCGCCACGTGGCCGAGCTCTTGTTAGATCCTGAATCGCCGCCCAAGATCGCCTCTTTCCCTTTGACAGAGGGGTCGATTTTTCGCTTCATCGCCCCTCGCTGCTACATCGCTTCCGGTATACGCTGATCCCGCTCCTCGTCCGCGTATTTTCCTTCTTCGCCATCGTTTCAGCACCAGGTGTTGTTGCCCTCCCGTGGTATGGTGTCTCGGCCATGGGCCTCGTTGTTCTATCCCGCAAGTTGCCGCACTCCGCCCGTGAGTTATGCCAACCCCTTAACAGCAATCGACGGTTTCCAGATCTGAAAAAGCTTCCATCTCTGGGCAGCCGCGTATTCTAGGAGCCGTTTCTTCTTGGCCGCTCGCCGCCAACTTCGCCCGCGTCTTGGGCGCCCTCGAGTAAGCGGTGACTCCCGCCATGTTTCAAGTCGAGACTATCAACATCGAAATCGCCATTTTAGTCAACAGCTGTTTCACAAACTATGGCAACTCGAGAAGCTTATCGAGCACCGGGTCGAGCCTATGTGGGTTGCAGGCCACCGTTAGGGCCGATCGCCAATAACCTACAACCCGTGACCGGAAGGATATCCGGAGCGAGATGCGTCCGCGCTTCGATGCCTAATTGTAATATTTTTTGATGAAGAAAAGAATTCAATCGCTGATGGCGTATATGATCGCAGATCTTCAGGGGATTGTTTGGTATTATATGATGACTTTCCTTGCTGGATGATGATACGACGCCTTCCCCATCAGGGTAGGATCTTTTCCTTATCGTTGAACCGAACATTTAAAGGATAATTAGAAGGTCGTAATCGTGGGGGATCCTTATTTCCTTAATTGACATCGTGTCACGAACATGGAGTGCTTTCTTTACGCTCATTCATGTCAGGATTACCTCGTTCCGCTTTCAACACGATTAGGCTTAGTTTCTAATTGGGCCCAAGCTTCAAATCCACAGATATCGTTACGCCTAGCTCTACGGCGCTCCTTTATCTACCATGGAGATGCGCCAACTCTTCAAGGCCCGTTTCAGGCTTTCTGTGCCTCGCGCCCAGGGGCCGCTTATTTAGGTACATTAGCTTCCTAGAGTAGGAAAATTGCACTAATCTTCCGATTCTTAAAGTACCTGGGGGTGTCTTGAATGATGCATGCATTCATAATTTAAACTGAATAAGAGCTCACGCCACCTTAAATAAATAGTGCTAAAAAACTCATTAATTATCTAAACTATTATTATTTTTTTCTTTAATTTAATTTTTAATTTACTTATTTTTTATTTTAAACTTACTATTATTATTATTATTATTATTATTATTATTATTATTATTATTATTATTACTCTTGAATAATGACTTTAATTATTACTCTCTTTCCAAACTAATTTAAACAGGTTTGATCACTGCCACCGTTTTGCTCAAATATCTCCTTCTCAAGTCATAATTCCGATCTTCAGCTCATAATTTAGATCAAAGTCTTATATAAAACATATCCAATTAAATTTAATCCAGTCGGTTGAAGGTGAGAATCAAAGGCTGTATACTCAAACTTAAAACTAAACCGATTTCAAAATTAATGAGCGAATGAGTATAACTCTCATCTAGACCGTCTAAACATGATCCGAATCCATTCAAATCGAGATATCATTGTCTTATCTCAAATATATCAAATTAAAGTAATCCAACCGCTGAAGTAAAGATAATGAGGTCATACACCGATCTTACCTAAAACTAAACTAATCAAACCGCTGTTTCAAACATTAATAATCAACTCAAACTCAAAACACGATCTCCACTCATTCGAATAGATCATTCTCATCTCAAACATATCCACTCTAAAGCAATCCAATCTGCATGAAAATATCATGAAATCTCCCAAAATAAAGATAAAAACATTTTCTTAATTATTTCCTTTCTTTTCCTAAAGATTTTCTATTTCAAACACATCACATGCTTCTAAACTAGAGGGTGAAATGCTTACTTAGTGGATGCTTCTTCAAGCTTGAAACTTCTTTAAACCTTAGCTCACTGATACTTTTCATATAGAAAGGAAGAAGGTTAGATTTAGGTAGGGAAAACTCTTTATATTGTTTTTTTAGCAAAACATATATATTTTTTTTGTTAAAAGCTTCTTCCAACTTTGAAATTTTGCATTTTAACCCTTCTTATTTTGAAAATTTTGTTTTTGCTTGTTTTAATTTAGGTCTTGAATTTTTATATATATATATATATATATATATATATATATATAGAGATATATATATATATAGGGGCTTTGTAATTTAATTTCATAGAATTGAAAATCTTGTGGCTTGCTGTAATTAAATTCTTGTAGAATTAGAAAGAGCACAGAAATATCTAGAAACATAATAGAAATATCTCAAAGATGTTGATAGAATTGAAATCTTATAGAATTGGAAAACATAATATATATATAGGGGCTTGTAATACTTATAGAATTAGTACCCAGGCTTGTTGTAATTAAATTTCATAGAATAGAAACATACAGAAATATCTCAAAGAGTAAGATAGAGAACTGAATCTAGATAAGAGATGAAATATATAGATGAGTGAGAAAGGTTATTTATTTATTTATTTAAGACGAAATAAACATGCAGTATTTGTTTCCTTATAGATGTAATGTTTCTATAATCATCTAATGAGAGATATAATTAGATGAATGATATAGATCTTCAATGAAGTCATATAGTAACCATGGAAGAAACAATAATTCCTTGTAAAGATTTGCTTTGGGTATGGATTTGAGGATAGAAACAGGAGACAATCAACAACAAAGGCTCTAATCTTGTATAGAGTTCCCAATGTTAAATTGTCCTTTTCAGTTGTAGCGAGATTGCATTTCCAAGTTATTGACACTGAAAATATGAAGTTATTTACTAGCTTCCAGCCTCTAGTGGCGACGCGACACCTGTTTCATCACTAGCACGTATGCTTGTTGCTCACATGAGTCCATGACAACCCTTTCTTGGCTTGTTTTGATTACAGAAAACCATTTTAGAATATAGGTTAGCCTAAAAAGCAACAATTTTTTTCAGCTTACATAGTTACATTACATCAAAGTTCTAAAACCCTAAGCTGTAGCTTAGTTGATGTAAGGCATAAGAATAGGATGAACAATGGTAATTGGTTTGAATCCCTTCAAGGTCATTGAAGGTTTTATCGAGCTGTTATATTTAGGTTTCTGTATGATTAGTCAAAGTGTATAATTTGATTTGTAGAAGATCAGTTTCTATTATTATAAGATTTATAGTTTAGTACAACTATATAATAGTTAATCTTGTACTTTACAAATACTACCAAGATTTGATTAATCCACTTAGAAAAGGCTTTGTCTGGCAAAACATCTTTTAGATAGCTTCTGGGAAGGTAATCATTAGAATTAGGAAACACATTTGACTTTGAAGTTTCATGACAAATACCGATACCAACAAATTGGAAGACCACCAAGGTGTCAAGGCGCATAGAGGGAAACTATAAGAAAATCAAATGTGTTATACCTACTTGCTGTGGTATTTCTTGACTGCCTCAATCAAATACCATCTCTTACACATGTGATATTTTCTTATGCTGCCTCAAAGTTTGATTCCAGAATCGCTTACAGAGGATGGATAGGAAAGATCTTATAATATTTAATCCCATTCCAGAAGATGCAGATATTCAAGCCAAACCTGATCCATTTGACCCAAGGCCGCGCTCACCACCATAAGGTTGAATGTGTTAATTATATGGTGACTAAAGCTCACTTCGTACGATCTTTATTTCACCGCTATCATTTGTTAATTTCGGTTGATATTTATACGGTTGGAGTTAGGTTATGCATCCATTTCTGAATTGTTAGTTAGTAGTTCTGACAAACTGTCTGCCAAATTTGAGGAGGAAAAGGTATAATGGCTCTTGAGGAAAGGTAAAGTAATGACTATATATAACAGCCAACGCTGAGTATAAATATTGAATTTATAAGTTCTAAAAATAATCAAAGCCAATCAAGAGTTAAAATTATTAGTTATCATCAAATATAAAGAATTAGTGAGGAAAAGTAAGAAGGTTACTATAATTATTTGAGACAAGAAACTAATTAAGGAAAAAGGAACCCTAATTGATAAGAATTAGTTGACTGAGAGATAAGAAACCTAAATGATAGAGCTTGGAGTTTATAAATAAATCCTTCTTAAAGCCAATAATATTGGTGTTTTTTATTTCTTCTCTTATTGTTTTTGGCAGTTAGATGCGTTTATACATAATGTATCACTAGAATAATTTGAAAGATCCCACACAAAATATTTTATAAACTATGATACTAGTTTATCGGACACCTTATTCAAATTTAGTAAACCTTGTTTAATCTTGATTATCCATCATCTTGTTGAATCTTTTGATTTAGACTTTCTATATCGATTCCGTCAAAAATATCCATAATCCTGCCTGAAAATGGCCGATCCACACCGACCATCACCATCTCCATTTGATCAAAACTTATAGTTAGGAAAACCACATATCAATGATTTTTGTGTGGTCAGTGTCTGATGCCCAAGTGCTGTTGTTGAATTTACTTTTATTTGGGAAAGAAAAAGGAAGGAAAGAAAGAAAATGAAAAAGGAAAAGAAAACCACCACGGAAAGGCATCCAAAGGACGACACGTTTCACGTATTCTTCCATTTCAAAGCTCTTTCGTACAAACGATGATAATGCTTCAGAATGAAACTAAAAATAAAAAAAAAATAAAAATAATAGCAAATGATTACTTGACTACGCCTAACATGACATAATGCAGCATTTTTGTGGGTGATTTAATTAAAATATCTTTAAAAAACCAATGAAAATCTATGTGTATTCCTTAAATTTTGACATAATAAAATATCTTCATTATTTTTTTTGTAGAAACAACTTTTTTTCAAAGATTATATTAATCCATAAAATAACGAAGAATATTTTTAAGAAAATACGGTTATTTTGGAATAATTATTTGATTATTAACCAAATACCGCTTTTTACTTTAGATTTCAATATTGCTTCTTTAAATAAGAATTTTATAAATTCAAACTAAAGAATACATCAGATATAAATATATAGATCAAAATCTTTAAAAATCATATAAAATGAAATAATATCTGGTATAATGGTATAACGAATCAACTCAAACTTTTAGTTTTGAGACTGATTTTACACATCACATATCACTATTATAAATGTAATTACATGCGATTCACAAAGATCGCAACATATCATTTATAATTTATTTAATTTATTATTTCGAATTTGATATATTTTGATCGTTTGAATTACACCCATGGACCTTTTCAGCCTAAATTGATATAAAATATAGTTGTGGGTTCCATAAATAATGATCAAGATTTTATGTATCTTAGTTTAATAATGTTCTTTTTTTCAGAAGTTTTCTTCTTACTGTCGAACCTTTTCTATTTCCTTTGGAAAACCCCAAAAGAGTTCCATCATTTGGGGTTGCTCATAAATCTTGAGGTATGCCGTCTAAATAACAAGAATTTCAAATTACCTGTAAGACCATAAGTTAGTCCTCCTTCAAGGAGTTTGGTGGGAATGCGCAGTTATAGGCAATGCCTAAATAGGTAATTCAAATTTGAATTGACGAGGCAAACTATGATTTATCTATATTAAAAACATATTTATTTGATGAATAATCTCGCCATATATATCCAATAACAGTGCATAGATATTTAGTTTTATAGATGCAAGAACAATGAGGCTGATAAGTGATGATTGAGATACAGTACAAGAGGATAAAATCAAAGATGAAAACGAAAGAGAAGAATATAAATAGATTTATATGGTTTACATTATACCTACATCCACCCTTAGGTGACTAAAACTCTGTTAAGTACAAATAAAATTATAGAGGATATTTATAATAACTATTATATTAGCTTATAATACAACAGTAATGCTCTTACTTCACATCAATGTGCCTGATCCTGATAGGATTTCAGCTGATTTAAGCTTTTGGAAAGTCTCTAAACTAAAGAGAAAAGATTGGCAATATGGAGGCAACCGGCCATTTCAGGGGCCAGACACCAAATGTCAGGTTCTCAACTTGACCCAACCTCAATCATCTCTATATATCCTCATTTTTCGGCGGAACAGTAAGACCCACAAGTAATAAGGGCAACATAGTGGAGTTAAACTTTACCTGCCACTGCATCTCATTCTTCAAAGAAATTATGAGTGGACACACGATGCTTTTGCAACAAACAAGTAGGCCTGTTGTTTTGTTTGCAAACTGGACGGACAAAGACACTGTTCCTTCGCCGCCCTTTTCCTTCCAAACCACGATCTTCAAGAATTTCAAGGAGGAAGGTCAGCTATAAAACATATTTGTCTGCCATACTAAGAAACCAACATATTTACGATCCCAAACATTGGTTGTATGTGAATTTGGTTTTTCATAATGAGCATTTATGGTTTGTTGTATGTCGGCTCCTAGCCTGCCCCATGTTCTCTGGTCAAGTCAAGACTTGCAAGAAAAACTAACCAATGGTGAATAAGGAAGCATGGTGTAATGCTAAGATCTGACTCCATCAGCATCTCTAACCCTGTCATTTTAATCAATTATGCACAAGCTAATACTTACTGAAACACCCTACTAAAGATTACTTGCTATTTTTTTGTTCATATGTTCAGAGAATTTATTTGAGGTGGGAAACATCCCCAACTCACAGAAAGGAAAAGAGAAAATCTCATTATCACATAGTTGTGTTAATACAGTACGCCAATGAAAATTTGTCTGATTTATTAAGAGTAAATACACTTGGCTTTTAATGATTGAGATTTATAGCACGACCTCCCTCCCTTGCACCTCCAAACTCTAACTTATCTCGCAACCCTAAACATGGATCCAGTGAATCTATTTTCTGAGATTTGCAGTCCATAGGCAGGACGATTCCAATTTATATCGGGGAATTTGAATTTCATTAAACCCAATTAACACCATTCAGCCTTTTCAACCTCTTACTTGTACTATTGGTGCTGCTGCCGGTTTTTAAACAGAGTCGCCATGAGCTTCAGTGTGATTGTAGGATGCAAGAACTGATGGGAGCTTTGATAGCAGAGCCTGAGACTGCAAGACATGTTAAAAAGAGGTGGGATTGACAAATCTGCAGGGCGGCGCAGTTTCAGGCTGTTCCACTCCAAAGTTGATGGTGGACTTGATGTGAGAGGCTCACTGCATGTCGCATACAGCCCTTTGCTCCGGCTAGCTGGGACTTATCCTCCGGTGAGAAAATTGTTTCAGTGGCGTTTGGATATTGGATTGGTACATATGGTCTCTGTATGGTGAAAATGCCAGGTATGCTCTGGAGGTAGCTGAATCTCCTCTGTATGCTTATCACCAGATTGAGATCTTCCACAATCTGCAGAACCCATGAAAGAAATTGAAAGTCACTAAAAAGTTGTTATCAAAGAAAGAAATGAGAGATGAACGTGGGGAGACTTTATCGAATGAACCTAGTTGGATGATGCCTTTCGCACAGAAATGATGGTAATTGTCTGGAAAATGAAGAATAAAAAAAAAAAAAAAAAACCCAAACAGATGGTAGTTGAAAATTTCCTTTTCGGTCCTATCCTCGGATGTGAAGAATTAATTTGAATGCCAGAAGTGAACTGGAAACTCGGTTTGTTACGCTACACCACCAATTCAAGAGAGAAAGAATTGAAGTGTGAACCTTTGAGGTTTACTGAATTTGTAGAAAGTTCTTTGTTTTTCTTATGATCAATTGATACATTCCACGGGGAGATGAAGCCAGATCATTCTATCTGGGTTTTCTGAACACTCCATTTGTGTGACTGTTGTCAGCGAATTTTCCCACTTAATCTGCAACAAGTACTACAGAAACTTACCAGTTGGTTCTAGATACTCCTAGAGTTTTCTATTCAAACAACAGAAAATACCGGAAGACAGAGAAACTGATGGCCAGAATTCTACCCTTCATAATTATAGACCTCATGATATTTGTGAAGAAGACATTAGCACCAAACTGATTCTCTTCATGTATCCGCCCTGGCTTGTTCACACTCGTGGAAATCACAAACCCATCTTCCCAAACAAGAATCCTGAAAATAAATCTCACTTCCAAACTCAAAACCAGACGAACACGGTTTTATTAAAAATCTTGTGGAATACCAGTTCCTTCTTGTTCCTTCAGAAGATCAAGAGCCTCCTCCATGAATCCACCTGAAAACCAATGTGATCTAAGTAAGTTAAATGCTCATCTTTCAATTTTATCTTTCATTCCAGTAAGTTAGTGCCGGTTTACTTGGTGGAGGGTAGTTCTGAGGCAAGATCCTCTAGAAAACTGCATACACCCACTTTGGAGGAGTTGGAAGAGTACCTTAACAAGAAACATAGGTTTCACGATGTTGCAACAGACAATTACATGGACTCCAATCTTCCATTGTCAGAGAGAGATTTAGAGAACCAAAGCTGTGCCAACTGTACACCAGTTGGGGTCACAATAAAAAGAAAAAGAAACCTCAGAATGTCACACAACGTGTATAATGCGTGCGTAGGAAACATGGCCTAAACAACCTACTTGTACTCTTCTTCATATCCCCTAATTTTAATGTCCTAAAATCATACCATCTATCATAATCTTTTCCTTTCTCCACTTTATTTGAGTTGTATATTAATGATTATGCTATAAAATCACTTCATAATATTTGATGATTTAATCACCTGGACTTTTTTGGCTCCATTTTCATCCGCCATTTAGGCCTAGCAGAAACAATTATTAATTATTTCCATAAACAAGATTTTATAAAACAACTCCTGAATTAAATATCAGTTTTATCTGTTTCCTGTTTCTCTAGAGTTTTTTTTTTTTTACTACTCTAGTACATCCTTTCTCGTTAAATTTGATAGGCGATCTCTTAAGAGACTAGGTGAAAGTGAAACTTATTCCATTTAGATACAAGATCTCTATTTCTATTCAGATTTTTATCTTCTTTGAGTTTCCGTCTCTAGACAGTAATATGCAGCTCTAGCATCACTTGTTTAAGATTATTTAATCATTTGGATTTAGGACAGCAATATGCAGCCTCTAGCATCACTTGGTTTTAGGAGATTTATTTGAATTTGGGATGATGCCTAAACCTTTAAAGTCAGTGTTGGGAGATTTGAATTTGTTTTTCCTCTTGTCAAAAAATAACATTGTTTATTACAGTTGGGAGCCAAATTAGTTAAAGTAAGCAAGAGTTAAATGGTAAGTTAGTATAGAACCTTGATGAGTCCTAAATCATCTAGTTTTTTAATCTATTTTTTGGCATGTTTCTAAAGTTTATATAATGTAATGTCGAATTATGAACATTCACCAACTTTCAGATTGTGTTTTAAATGAAAAAGAGACAATCTAAAGAAGAAAATAATTTATATAAGGTAAATCTTTATCATGACAGTAGAAATTTTATGTCACTACAGATCTTAAGAGAACCAAACAGGCTATGTCAGCTGTAGTTGTGCTATGCCTAAAATAGAAGTTTATATGTTGAAATATCAGGAGTTGCTTAGTCGCACCAAAATCAAGTCAAAATCAAGCAAGAAACAAGATTAATAAGGATAATATGGAAGAGATTGATGAAATATCATATAAAGAAGGAGTGTTGAGACATAAAGGAATATAAGACAAAACTGTCACACAAAGATAACTCATTAAGTACATTGATAAAGCCGCAAATGATGCGAATTCATCGTGATTATAACTCGTCATGCATAAAGAATCAAGATAAGGTGAATAAAGGCTTCATAAGAAAACTCGTCAAGATACAAAAATTGAGCCAAGACGGGGCGCATGATGAACTATCACATGGTAGTAAAGCGCGAAACGCGACAAACACAACATAAGGTTGAAGTAAAGTATGTCATGGCAAAGAAATCTATTGCTAGATACAAAAGATGAGATTAAGTTCAAAAAGATGACAGCAAGATTTAAAATATGTCACACACAATGAAGAAGTAAGGCAAAGATGTCCAGTTTAACAATGGATCAAGCAAAGGGCACAGTTTGTCTCAATAATCAAATTTAGGTCGTGACAATAAATGCTGCAGAGTAAGAAATCTCTATCGCGACAAAATAAAGTATTATCGCGACAGAGATTGAGAAGAACCACACACAATATAGAAAAGAATGTTGCAACAAAGTTGAAGAGCTGGAGGTAGAAAGTTCTGTCGAAACAAAAGAAAACTATGTCGCGATAGAAGATGAAAATATAGAAATATAGACCGCCAAGATAGGATATTTCATAAAGTTACACATTTCAAACTTATGTCGAAATATAGAGCAAGGCTGAAAGATAAGAAGTTTTGTCTCGACAAAGATATTTATGTCGATAGAATCTGGCAACATAAAATGACAAATTGTGTTAAATAAAGTTTTACAGCCCACACAAGACACCTGTAGGTTGCAACAAAGACTAGATAACTCAAAGAAACTATGTTGCAATAATGTTAATCATGTCACGACAAAACTAAGAAGAAGATATAGTACAGCCAGATAAAAACTGTGTGCCAAACAAGAATGGGAGGCTGTTAAATATGAGATCCAGGTCGCTATTACAGACAGAACTTATGTCGTGACAAAGCAGATAATTGGGCCATAATTTTTGGATTCACAATTTCTAGCGATATAGCTGATTATTTACAGTTGTCCATGTCAGACTACTTAAAGGTCTCGTACGTTGCTTCCCACAAGTCTGAACTCTGTGTGTCAACCTCCCAGACAATAGTTTCTTCTCTTTCTACCCTTCTATCTGCCTATTCTTTGTATTGTTGTTTTTAGCTTGTTCTTCTGAAATTACAGTTGATTCGTGCAATGTTTCAAGCTGGTTTTATTTGTAAAATTTCACAGTTTTTGTATTATTGTCTGAGTTAAATAATTTGGGAAATTTTAGAAAGTTCACTCAGTTTCAGTTCATTTGCAATTTCAATGAATTTACTTGATTAGCTAGTCACTGTTCTTTGTAATCCAGTTTGAAAGACTGAGCTCCATCTGGGATTGGATCGATGTTAATTATTGTTTTTCTTCTCAACTTGAAAGAATGTCATAGTTCGAAATCCTGAATTTATTTAAGTGGTATTTATTTTGTAGTGGCTTGTTCATAATGTTAATAGCTTGTATCTAGAAAATGACTGTATCTTGCTTTGATTTCTAGGAAGCCCTCTGAGTGACACAGAAATAGAGATTCCTAAGAGTATGGAGCAGTTACTTGGGGTATGTTAGACTAATATTATTAATCCATCTGAATTTGAAGACTACTTTTGGAGCAATCATCAGACATTTACTCATAAGGATATGAGGATTATTAGATAATATATCAATTTAGTTGGATCAAATGTTTCTCCTTCGTCTGATGAAAGGATCTCGATCCCGTGTTAGCCGAGATCTAATCATGAGATAAAGAATTTCATCTGATGGATGATGCCAATTAAATCGGGAAGACTTGCATTATCCCTTGTCTATCGGGGTGCGCCTTTAATTTCAAGAAAAGAGGTAGTACTTAGAAGGAAAATACCCAGATCCTAGAAAGATGATTATATTCTACAAGTAATCGACAGAGATCATATGTCCGAAGAACATGGATATCTAATAGTGAAATATATGTGGAGAAATCCAAGCTATACCAATCTTGCATCTTTGACAAAGTTTAGATTTCAAAACTCATGGCCGAACTAATGTTATAAAATGACGCAGAAATGATAATTACATACATCAACTTAATCCCAAGTGTTACTTACCAAGGAACTTTTCAATCCAATTATTTTAAATTCTTTATATATAAGTTATAGAGTTTTAATTAGTTTTTTTTTTACTTTTCATTTAATTTAAACCAAAACCACTTTTAATTTTGGAGTTCAAATAGCAAGGATCTTGAGTAGATGAGGTAATTGATGTTTAGATTTTTCATCAATCTTTGTGGGAACGATATCTGGACTAAATCACTTCATTACTGAATGACCTGTAATTTACAAAGGATTCACTCAAAACACAATTTTAATTGAAGCTTTCTTATTCAAGGCAATAACATATTTTATACCAAACATCGGTCAACAAGTTTTTTAAAATTATTATCCTGGGACTGATCTAGTTTTTTAGTAGCTGTGTTGAGAATTTAGGTGACCTTCATATTTTTGTCTATATGTGAAGAATAACAAGGTTTTGTAAGGCCAAGTACGGACTTAGTTTAGTCTTTTGCAACCATATGTTGAAAATTTGACAATGCTTTTGAAGTGCCATCGTCAGATTGAAAAAAGATGAATCTAACATTAAGATTTAATCTAAAGAGAGAATTGCTAATTTGGACATTTTCTTAATTTTATCATAAATTCATAAAATCACAAAAAATACTATGAATCAAGTAGAGAGCGTAGTAAGCTATTATTATTATTTTTTTTTTTGAGCTTAAATGGATATAACAACCGTTTCCATATTTAATTTGATATCAATGTGTTTCTATTTCAGAAGATTTACATGACAGAAACCGTAAGAGAGAACTACGCTCGATATAGAACTAGGAAAGAACATCTAGAACTCCGAGAAAGGTTAAAACGGCGAATCAACAACTATGGTAGATTAGAGAAAGAATGCAACCTATTCTAGAAGAGGCGAGATACAGAAACTCTACAGGGGCAATGACTTTTGTGAGACTTTTTGAGCGTTTATTCAAGATGAAGACTGCGCTGTGGAGACACCCCGCCATGGGTTACAACACCTCAATCGGTCATCTTTGATCATAGAAGAATGGTACAACAACACCACTTATCGGGCATCCTAAATAAGACCCTAACGAAAGCATATGGAAGATTCAAGTGAGGATGGTTAATACAGCCAAGTTGAATGGGGGTCGACCTAAAGTGGATCTATGGAGGCAACTGCTTCCATTTTCACCGAGAGACGTGTAATAACTTGGCTCGAGTCACGCCTGCTGATCAGAACACCGGGGGAAGAGCTGGTGGAGGCTTACATGAGCGCATTTTCCTCATGCCCCATTTTCTTAAAAGAGAGGGGAAATTACAGTGTTCGAAGCAGAGGAGATGAGTCTCTACAATGCATAGAAAGATACAAAAGATTGTCAAAATACGCTGGAGGCTTCAAATAGATTTGATCACTTGGGGATGGATATTTTTTTTACATTTCAGGAATTATACTTTGGGTAAGGTGAGCAAGATGCGGTAGTCATGGAGCTTTTAAAAGAAAAAGTGTTGGCAAGAGGCAGATCAGCTTGATAGAAAACCTTGCCAGGTTGCAATTTATGGAATCTCCATTCGAGACTTCAGGAGTAGATTTAAAGGAAGTGGTATAGATATCGAATCGAATAGACTGCCATAGAAGCTAACCAATGCATTGATGTGCAAAATGGGAACTATGAGAGAAGAATGTAATCACAAATGAAGGGAACTGGTAAAAATGAGAAGAGGAATAGTGCCGAAGAGATCAACATGAGGGTCCCTTTATCAAGTTGATGTAGGCACAGATTCAATGCTAATAAGATAATCTTGGTCAACTCAACCTACCAACTCATTACATACCAGCACTCAGGAACCATGAGAATTTCTTAGATGGGGGAGAAGCATAGCAAGGTCAAAGGCCTAGGCAGAATTTTTAACAACATTACACTTCACCTGGGTTCCAACATCATCAACAACAACAACAAGGAAGCCGTGAGCGTAAAAATCAAGGACAAAGGAGACTTTTCCTAAAGAACAAATGCCATCTTCATGGAGAAATAGAGGTTGCTAATGATCATAAAGGTAAATTTAATGATGCATTTGTGCAAACATAACCGTGTTTCAAAAGCACATGAATACCTCCAAGAATCAGGAGACAAGCAGGTAGCCGCCCTAGCCAGCAGAATCAGATTCAAGAATGCCCTCCTAAGTGACATATGAAGAATTCAAGGATTGTATGGTGATAAACTCTAATAAGTGGAAGAGAGATAGAAGGCGTAAAAAGAGAAGGGGCAAGAAAAGAAAGAAAAAGCAAGAAATTAAGAATCAAGCAAGATGCCGTGTTATTGAAGAAGAGAGAACAGCAAAAATGCAAAGGCAACAGTTGGAAGAGGGAGATGGAGGAAGAAGTGAAGAGGTTCAAGCTATGCCTCCCAAGTCCTATTCTCTCAGAGTAATGCAAAGGCTTAGCTAGAATAGAGGTTAACATAAAGACTTTGAACATGTTCAAGAAAATATACAATATCCATTTTTAAAAGATGATCTAAATGCCTCACTATGCCAAATTTGCTAGCTGATATCTTATATATAAAGAAAATTGTTGAAGAAGAAGAAAGACTAACAACAACTCAGAGTAAATTCATTCAAAGATCTTACCGTAGAAATGCAGATCCAGTATTTACCTATTCCTCGTATAATAGGTAATCAGAAATGGAAAACATTGTGTGATTCTGAGCAACATCAACCTGATGCCCTTATCTCGTAGTCAGAGACTAAGTTTGGGAGCTTTACTCCCACAAAAATGACCCCAGATGGCAAAACAACCTTAGTTTGAACCCTGAGGGCATCTTGAAGATGTGCTTAATGCATTTAGGAAAGTCTATTTTTTTTTCACAGACTTTCAGGGTTATTGATATTGAAAATACAATCAAGTCCTCACCGCTGCTAGGTAGTCTTTCCTGCGCGTATGTTCGATAGATGGAAGAAATGAGAGCTTACTCTAAGTGGGTCGAGATGAGGCAAGGTACTCAATATCAATCACTTGAAACATAATTGACACTATTGATCGAAGATCAGAGAAACAAAAGTACCACAATTCTAAATTGATAAATGATTGTAAGATTCAAGAGTTCAATGAATGAAAAGAGATGAATTGTTAGTATTCTGATGTTCTTTGATGTTGAATTCCTTCTAATCAATTTTGGAATCAGTGATAGTACTAAGATATGAAAAAGATGTAGTTATTTGCAAGAATGAACAAAAGGTAGAAGAATAAACAAGTGCTAAAAGGGGTTATCCTTGAAGAATACTTCACTATTTAAAGTATGCTTTCTTCTAACCGTAAAAGCAAAACTTGTTATTATTTCAAATGCATTTATTATACAGAACAAATCGCTTGAAACTCCAGAAAATACAAGGAAGCAATTGCCTGTCTATAGATTTGAAAGGAATCAGTCCTTCCATTTGCATGCACAAGATCCTCTTGGAGAGAATGTAAAGACCTCTGTCGATATCAAAGAAGACGTTAATCCACTAAATGAAAGAAGTTGTTAGAAAAGTTATGCAATGAAATGGTTACATGTAGTTATATATGCAATCTATACAGCTTTGGTATCTGGGCTCATAGGTTCCTGGGAAGGGTGGATTCATCGTGATTAGAAACAGAAGAATGACAATTGATTCCTACAAGAATCAGGATAGGTCAGGAGGGTGTGTATAGACTTTCAAACCAATATTGCTACTAGAAAGATCACATCCTCTACCTTCATCGACCAAATGTCGATAAAGAGAAGGAGATACACCTCTATTATTGCTCTTTTTGATGGATATTCCGCTATAACCAGATTGTTATAGCCCTGGGAGGATCAAGGAAGAGAAGACTACATTTACATGTCCTTATGACACTTTGCTTTGAAGGATGCCATTTGGATTATGTAATGCCCCGCTTACCTTCCAAAGATTTAGCGACGTCTATGTTTTCAGATTTAGTTGAAGGATATATGAAAAATCTTCATGGATGACTTCTCATTAGTATGGATTAGTTTCAGAATTGTTTGGAAAATTTAGAAACAAAAGACTTCAGAGGCAGCCAAGACAAGAATCTAACCTTAAATCAGGGAAAATGTTACTACGGTAACAAAGAGGGCATTGTCTTAAAATGTACCTTTGAGAATCCATAGAAAGCAGATCATAGGTTTCTATCATAAGAACTCTCCCACCACCTACACAAATAAAGGATAAGAAGTTTCAGGACATGCTAGTTTTTACAGAGATTCATAAATGACTCTGTAAAAATTCTTCTTGTAATTATTATGCAAATTGCTTGAAAAAGATGCAAAGTTTGATTTTGATGAAGCATGCAAAGCTGCATTTGATGGAATTAACTAGACAGTTACATCCCCATCATGGTAACACTTGATCGGGAACCTAGTTTGAAATTATGTGATGCCAAAGGACTATAGCTGGAGCCGACAGACAAAGAATCTGAGATATGATATCTGGCTGCCATACTACAAGAAACCTTTAAATGAGGCAGAGAACGACTCTGCTAAATCAAAAAAGATGTTAGCAAATGGTGTTTGCTTTAAAAAATTCAGCCTTTAGGATATTGGGGTTCATGTTACAATACATAATTGAACAGGCCATGAATTGTGATATCCGAGCGGCTAAGAAAGATGCCAAACCAAGACCGATCGAGCAGGCTTATTGGTGCAAGAATTTGATTCTAAGAAATTAAAGATAAGAAGGGTAGTGACAATGTGATAGCTGGATCACTTGTCTAGATTGGAAAAAAATATTCAAGAAGAAAAAAGTAAATGAGCGCAAAACTTTCTCGATGAAAGAATCGTTTTGTTATCGTTCAAACACCTTGGGATAAGATATTTGTAGGCATTTTAGTTTGCAGGGAATTGGCGCCATATGAATCAGCAGCCAACATAAAAGAAAGTTCGTGAACTGGAGAAGTGTATTCTTATATTCGGGATACGATCCATCATTTAGAAGAGGAGACAGAGAGTGACTATCAGAGATGTACCAGAACAGTAACAAGGTAAATTATTGATAAATGCCATGCATCACGATATGGAGGACATTTGCGTAAGAAACAATGAAGTTTATTCTCCAATCAGTTTTTTGTGAGAAATGTTATAGAATGGGCAATATAAGCAGAAGAAATGAGATATGAACCTTTCGAGGTAGTGCAGATTTTTACGTGTGGGAATAGACTCTGGGCGTGGACCTTCCCCATCATCTTTTGGAAATCGATACATTCTCCTAGCCAGGATTGACAAATGGGTGGAAGAATATCTTGTCCTAACGATGCTAATACAGCTTATTAGGTTTATAAAAAGAAGATTTCTGGAGCGCACTAGGAGCACCCAAAACAATCATTAGTCAGTGAGGAGTTTCATTTTGCAAAATAGTTTATGTGATATGAATTAGACTTGTATTTGGGATTGACTTATCACCCTTTAGTCAAATGGGCAAGTAGAAATTTCCAATGTAGAGATAAAGAAAATTTCAGAGAAAACAAAGTGAATACGCGGTAAAAGATTAGCCTCTATAAGCTGCATTTACGTATCGGGCCATAAGAACCGCTACAAACTCCTATCGAATGTCCTTATATAGAATTGTATTTGAAACCTTGTCATCTCCTCCGAACTTGAATACAAGCCATGTGGGTCATCAAGAAACGACCGACTTCCAAGTCACAAAGAAGAAATATTACCCAGAATGAAATTGAAGAGAAAATAAGAATGAAACTTATGATAATGCTTAATCTACAAATATAAGGCAAAGAAGGTATGATCGTAAGATTTCGGGGAAGGAATTCAAAGTAGGAGAACAAGTCCTATTATATAGCTCCCAAGCTTAAACTGCTCCTAGAAAATTGAAGTCAAGATGGAGTGGTCCACACAAAGAGTAGAAAGACACCCTTGCAGCAAGATAATTAAAATTGAATCTTAAAGTGAATTTAAAGTGAATGTTAGAGATTGAAGCATTACCTTGGAGGGAACATAAATGAAGATTGATCCAAATTTGAAGAGATAGGGTTTTTGGCTAAAGAAAATATTTTACAAAGCAGAAGGTTTCAGCTAAAGATATTAAACTGAAAAATTTTCTGGGAAGCAAATCTCAAGAAAATTTAATTTTCATAGTTAGCTTGTTTTTTGTTAAATTTCAGGTGTTTTAATTTTGTTTGAAAATTTATTTTAGAATTTTGTTAATTTTTCGTGACAATAAAACAGACTGAGATGAATTTTATTTGGAATCATTCTTCGTGCTTATAGTGATAGTATACAAGGGAGAAGCTTTCTTTTCCTAATCGTTTCCAATGAATGCATAATTGAAGTTCGGGGGAATGTAATTGTTGAGCATGAAATTTTAAACAACTTGTTGTACTCAATTTGGTCATCTTGAATGATGATTATGTTATTTATAATAGGTGAAGAAATGAAATATGATTGTCTTGGTACTTATCAACATTGATATTCTTGATGATTGAAATGGGTATCAAGGCAGATTTGGAGTGGGAGGAAGATGTTGCATATCAAGATATTATTTGTAGAAAAGATGATTGAAAACAAAGCACTGTGTAATTATGAGAAAGCCAAGATTTTCGCAGACAAACAAAATCTTTCCCGTGACATAATTAGTCTTTGTCAGGACACTGGTTCTCACGTGACAAAGAGCAAACAATTCAAACTTATCGAAGTCATAGGGAATCCAGGTTTGAGACATACCTTTTATGCTACTAAATTATGTCAAGTGAAACGAATGAACTAGGTCAAAGAGATTATTTCCCATGTCGCGACCAAAGCCGCAGTTTAAACTCGATTTATGGTGAAATTGTCCTGTCACGAGCATACTCTTGTCACACAAATATGTTGGAACATAATATTTTTATGTCACGACATACTTGCTTGTCGCACAATCATTGACCTAGCTTTGGTTAGTCAAAATGTCAGATAGAGTTTCTAAGTGTCACAACATAAAATTAAAAAGGGAACAAACCCTAGGTTAGTTTCTATCGTGACATTTAATGAAGGCACAACAAAACAGTTGACCCATAAATAGACAATTTTTGAAATCTGAAAGGCCACCTTCCTCATAAACCATCAACCTACTCGCCTTTCACCAAATCTCTCACCTCTCCTTTAGAAAACCTAAATTCATAAAAACTCGACTCTTACCATGCATGAGCCCTCACCCCTGGTTCCTAATCTGAATGAAATGATGAAAGAGTATGCCGAGAGAGAGGAAGAAATACGGCACTCAGCAGTAAATGTAATATGAATAGAGAAGAGCCGAAAAGCTAGAACAGAGATTCAGTAATTGAGAGAAAGAAACCGTAAAGAGAGGAGAGAGAGCAGAAGGAGTCGAAGGTAGAGAAGAAAAGGCAAGCAATTTGTTCAGAGTGTGCTTATTTAATTTCTATGGACAAATCGTGTTGACAGAGACTTTATCACAAAGAGGCTTCAAAGAAGTCGATCTCTCCGCTCTTGGAAATAGTCGAGCAAAGGATGGCATCTATTCTATGAGCACAAGGCCTCAAGCCAGAGATGTTGTGAAATAATTTATGCCAATATGGTGGAATGAAGAGAGGATGAGGTTGTAGGTAAATGGATATCGTTTGAAGAGGAATATCGACAAAACCAATCTAAAACGAGACAGAAGATATAATAGTCAGATGTTCAGAATAAGAAAGAACTAGACTTCTAGAAATTGTTGACGGTCGAATCGATGACAAAGGAAGTGGAATGCCACCAGAAGAATCACATGAGTCCATCATGAGTGTCTAATAACTGAATAAGCAAAGGTTGGTTTTATTTCCTCTCGCTGGGGCCATTTTACTCTAAGCATCTGAAAGAATCACAGGAAAAGGAGGTGTATTGTCAGATACATCCTCGAAGGGTTACAAGTCCGCAGTTGAAAATCATAGAAAAACTCCAATTTTGAGCATATAGAGGAGGCTACAGGGGACTAGCCAATGATCACGAGGCTCAGATTTGGGCGAAGGAGATCGGGAGGAAGAAGAGATCTACCCCAAGACCTCACCCCAACATCACAAAGAGGACCAAAGGGTCAAGGAAGCAGAGGGCGGAAGAGAAGCAAAATTGAAAATATGAAGGAGATAGAAGGTAGAAGCAGAACAACTCCAGCTTTGATATCGCAATTCCCAGAGCATCCATGAGGCAAGAATGTTTGAACCCCATTTCGACAAATTTCCCATCCAAGACATATCCATCAAGAGCAAGCTGAAAGCTATGGCATCACAGCAACAAATACAATTGACAGGAGATGCTTAAGATTACAGATAAAGATGTGGAAGAAAGGATAAACTAACCGAAAAATACAACTTCAATTAATGGATGAAAGTACATGATGTCGAGCCAAAAAGAAGAGACCGAATTGACATGGGGTTACTGTTCAGAGATGAAGAGCAGAAGAGCAGATGGGAAACAAGAGAAAGATAGTCCAGAAGAGTTTTGGTATAAGGGAAGAAATGCATTCCCATGATTAATTCAGAGACAAATGAGTCGCTAAAAATAATGAAAGAGAGAGAGATGTCATGGAGCAGAACATGCTGCCGAAGGCAAATGCCTTTAGGTACCTGTATAAAGAGCATCAGAAAGAGATAAAGATCTTCATTGAACAAAGGGACAGAGAAATGAAGCCATCTAAACTATAGGAAATGATAAAGTTTAGATGATTAATGAACAACTGATAAATTAGCTCCGCCAGTGAGTCTGAGGGAACCTGAACCCACAAGTGACAAATGATCACCCATCAAAACAAATTGGCTCTTTCACTGAGTGGCCTGTATCCACGCAGCCGAGAAGGAAGCAAGTCTAAGGTAGCCACAAGTCCGCATCCCCGAGTCTCCCATTCTCGTGAGTCGGCATAAATGAACCAAAGGAATCCGCACCATTCCACAGCATAATATAGAAGAAGGAAATAACTTCTGCCCTATCATTTCTTCCCTCTTGTAACAAATCTCTTCATTCAAATCTTGGGATAAAAATTCCGCTTGTAAAACTCAGATGTCCATTTTAATTTGTACTTCTTTATTCTATTTTATTTTGCTTTCCTTGGTGATAAATAAGTAGAAATTGATGACTTTTAGTGTATAAATGCCTTTGTTAAATAATAGAGAAAAACCATTGCCTAGACACAATATCTGAATTGTTTGAGAATTGGACCGTCATGAAATAGATAGTGTTATGTTAAATATATTTGAATTTAGTTGTTTGATTTAAACAAGCTTTTGAATCAAATAGCAAAGCAACATATCCAAAGAACTGAAACAAGGATTTGATAGATGAATTAGTAGGATAGAAATGAACTAAAAAGGAAAGTAAGGATATTACGAATGTGCTAGAACTTTAAGAAGAAGAAGATTAAGAATAAAATTATTGAACAAATAAGACCTATAGAGTAATATGCTACTTAGTTATTATGAACTAACACCGCACATGGCCAAAAGTATCTCTGAAATAGATCAGGCTAAGTTGGGGACATCTTCGGGATCTATCATAGTTAAATCTTCAAATGTCCTAGAACTTGTTAGATTATTAGTCAGCAAATCCTAAGAATTACCATAGAAACATATATAGACTATTCTTAAGATTGAGCCTTCAAAGCCTACCCATATACATGTATGTTATACATTAGTTCCTTATTTGAGCCAATAGACATATTTCCTACTATCAACCAGCAATGAAAAGCTTGATCCTCCTTGAACATAACTGGTAGTAAAAGAACCCTTATTTTCCCAGATTACATGACAAATACTAATGATGAAGAGGACAAGTTTAGACATTATTTGTAAATTACAAAGAAGGATAAGAATATGATAGAGTTGAAACTAATTTTGAGATGAGGAAAGATGAAAGAATGTGAAGAAAAGAAGTTGTAGTAGTAATACTATAGAATGAGTTTGGCCTTGTGGCTTTCTCTCAGAGTAATTATGGGAGTTCAACACCTAGCACTAATGCACCTATAGGTGGAGTTGTTGATCAAAGTTTGTTAAGGGTGGTGTAAAGTCAGTGGGGAGAAAGACACTATTCCAGTAAACCTTGATAAAAGATGAAAAGAAAACTTTAAGATAAGGAAATGCGTTTATAAAGAATGTGGTCAAGAAAATACCAAGAGAGAGAGATGTTAAAGATGCACAAACAATGGGAAATGTGTTAGAGAGTTGACATAATGGAAAATCAAGGATGGCTAAATACGAAGGTAAGTATGTCAGTTATAGTTAGAAAATCGTAAACAGAGCCTAAATTGTCCAATTATCTACCCAATCACCCAAGCCACACATTATAAGTCTAAAGACTTAATTGATCAAAGGTATATGTTACATTAGTGAGATTAATATAAAATAAGGCGAGACTTTAAAGAATAAAGAGAAGGGGTTAACTGAGTATTATTCTAGAAGATTAACCATCGCATGGCTGTGAGAGAAGACCATCACATACCACGCATCGTAGGTTGATAATCATTGAATTGTTTACACCATAGGAAATTATTTGATTGTTAGTAAACTAAATTGAAAATCTTCATTTCCATAGGAAACATGTTTAAAATACTTTTACAAC
Organism: Tetrastigma voinierianum; assembly: GCA_016808115.1. Lineage (NCBI taxonomy): Eukaryota > Viridiplantae > Streptophyta > Magnoliopsida > Vitales > Vitaceae > Tetrastigma > Tetrastigma voinierianum. The sequence continues at coordinate 118,790 of JAEQBH010005105.1, forward strand.
CAAGGATACAACAAATCAGGATTCAACACGTAAAATGTCATAAAATAAAGTTAAACTGTTTCGAGGACAAACAAATTTTTATTTATACTGGGACGTATAAAACTTAAGCATGTAGAATTTGATGAGTCTGAACATTCATAGTTTTAATCCATTTTTCATAATGTTTTTAAGTTATTAGAGAAATTAATGTCGAATTATGAATATCTACCAACTTTGTGTTTTAAGTGGTTTAAATGAAAAGAGATTAATTAAATAGAAGAAAAATGTAAAATTTTGGCTAAGGCAAAAATCTCTCAAGGTAATAGAGAATATGTTGCGCATGTGGATTCAAGAGAGAACCGCAAGGGCTATGTTCATTATAATGGTGAAGTGCTATGTCAACAAAATCAAGCCAAAACTCAACTAAACGATTATCGCGATTCATAATCTCACAATATTAATAGAGATCGGCAGATGCTATGGCAAAGAAGGAAAGTGAGACATAAAGAAATCATAGATTGTAAAAACTTTGTCGCTATTAAAGAAAACTCCAGCGACATTGATCATGAAATAGCAAGTGAACCTTGTCGCGACATTTTTTCAACTGCCGCGACACAAATCTGACAAGAATGGAAGTCATATAACTTTTCATGGTCGCGAGCAGAAGTTGAGAACATTACAAAACACAACATAAGGTTGAAGTAAAGTATGTTGCTATTAAAGAAATCTATTGTTTCCACAAAACATGAGAAGAATTGTGAAGATAAATGTTAGCGCATGCAGAAGGTATAAGCCGGCAAATGAAAAGGGCGCGAGGATCTATGCCGTGACAATGATCAAGTCAATGGCAGTAGAATTTTGTCTCAATAATCAAATTTATGACGCGACAATAAACACTGCAGAGTAAGAAATCTCTATCGCTACAAAAGAAAGTATTATCACGATAGAGATTGAGAAGAATCTTATTTGGAAATTTCAGGTTTGAATATAGAAGAAATGTCAGAACAGTTGAAGAGCCGGAGGCGTAAAGTTCGTCTGAAAAAGAAAACTATGCTATGATAAAAGATGAAGGAGGGAGAGAATGTGGCGATCGTCAGCGACAAAGATATTTTATGTTAAATTTCAAACTTATGTCGCAATATGTATATGCTGCTGAAAGACAAGAAGTTTTGTCAATAAATAAACGGCGTCGCTGGCTGCATCCGGCGTTAAATGACAAGTTGAAGTTGCAACAAAGTTTTTGCGTTAAGTACAAGACACTCATGTCACGATAAAAATCTAGACAACTCTAGCAAACGCAGGTTTGGGATATCAGCCAAATTATGTCGCGACAAAATTCATGTAGTATGAGTGAAGGAAATATGCCACATTTAAACTCCGCAGCCATTTACAAGAGCTAGGCGACAAAGATGAGAACTATGTCGCGCCATGCATGTAACTTTCTATGTCACGACAAAGCAGAATCGGGGCCATACTCTTTATAGATTCATCATATTTGTGAAGGGCAACTCATCAGTTGAAAATCATGAATAGAGGCATCAGAATCATATTTGCAAAACTAGAGCCTTGGTAGCATAGAACTCCTTTGTATATTATTTTCTTTTTATTTTTCTTTTTCATTTGTTTTTAGATTATAGTTTTTCTTGGAATTGAGTAGTGATTTTGGTGCGGTTTAGTCAGGTTTTATCTCGTAAATTATGTTTTTACTATCTCGAATAACAGAATTGGAAATTCTTTTTGGAGTTCATATCTATTTCACTGCTTAGTAATTTCAATGAATTTACTAACACGCTTAGTTAATGTTTTTGTAATCCAATTTAAAGACCGAGCTCCATCTATGACACTGGAGCATCGATTGTCACAACTGGAAAAGAATGCCACATCGTTCGAAATCTCGAATTTATTTTGTAAGGTTGAGTTCAGAATGTTAGTAGCTTGCACTCAAAATGATTGTATCTTGCTCCGATTTCGCAAGAAGCCCTAAGTGACGCAGATGAAGATTCCGTAGAATATGGAACATTTACTAGTGTTAGACTACATTAGGAATTAATGAACTTAGTTGATTTCCATTCGAGAATCACCGATTACTCATGGTATAAGGATTAGTCGGATGATATATCGATGTAGTTGATCAAAGGTTTCTCTGTCTCGATGAAATGATCTGATCCCGTGTTAGCCGAGATCGAATCATGAGACAGAATGTTATCAGATCGAAAGGATGAGATTCCAATTAAATTTGGGAAGAGTTGCACATATCCTGTTTATAGGCACAAATTTCTCTCGTCCCAAGGTGAAGTGCCATGAAAATATCACCAGATCCCAGAAGAGGATTGAGGTTATACAGAATCATTAGACCACATAAAGTTTAGCGAACATAGATCTCAATTGCTTAAATGTACACAGAGCAACCTGCCATAATACCTTGCATCTTACTATGCCCTGTGATTCCTCTCAAACCTATTATTGGTCACAGTGAGAATGATGCGAAATTGATAATTATACATTGAACTTAATCCGTGTTACTACTCAAAGGAACTTTTCAATCCAATTATTTTAAATTCTTATACATAAGTTATAGTTTTAATTAGTTTTTTTTTGTTTTTTCATTTAGTTTAAACCAAACCACTTTACTTTGGAATCTTCTAAATGAGGAATGCGATTCAAAAGTATGTATATCCAAAATTTTAAGGTGGCCTTATAACCTAGTTTTCTTCTCACATCAGAGAGCACTCGCAAAGATAGTGGGCTCTAGGGTCGAACACGTAGATGAGTTTTCTTCACAGACAAACAGATTAACAAAGAAGCTCAAATGGTGAGAATTTCAATTTGGATTTCGGTTTGATAAAACAAGATGAGGGGTGTTCTAACTTAAAACAAGGTGAAGAAAATATAAAAGAGCTCCTCAAGCACGAAACATCGGGTTTGAAATCAAGGTAACCGAGGTGTCCCAGTCCCTTTCTCGCTTGGGAGGATGACCTATAGTCATTTCCAACCTGATCTTCATTTGGCCATAAAACGAACCTTAATAATTTTTCCTTGAAATATAGCATTTATCAACATAATGTTCCAGACAGTGAAAATTTATCTCCACCTACCCTACAGCAGATTAAATAAATGGCAACTAACCGAGTCTCAGTGGATCTAGCAATAAGCATCCACTGAACCCTAAAAGATTACTAAGTACTGGCCAATCAAGGTAAATCTAAGGGATTTAAACCTAGAGTGAGATAGAAGACATAATGACAATAAATGCTTGAGTTAAAACATGAAACTAAATAATTTACTTTAGATTCAAAGTCTGTAACTCTCCTCTTCAAGGATGAAGGGGGTTAATAACCATCCTCCGAGTTGTCATCCTTAGGGAGTCATGTAACAGGTACCAAAGAAAAGAAAAAGGGAAAACTCACTGGGCCAGAAAATGAAGCCTCATACATGGGAATCTGATTCGAAGCAGTGCCCTAGTAAGCAAAATTACAAAAATATCTCATAAATAGGGTATTTAGGAAAATCACAAAAAGAGGTCAGTACTGGTATCGTACCTGGTGCGTATCGAGAAGAAGTCACAGAATTTCTGCAACCTCGGCGAAATTCTCTTGCAGTGTCGCTGAACGACAGCCTTCTGCCAACTTTCTTTCCGCTTCACCGCAGCCTCCAGTTCAACTTGGTATTTGCTGGGATTTGCCGTGATCTAGCATTCAAAAACTTTGGGCATGATTAGCTTGCAAAATTGTAAATTGAATACAAAAGCGACAAGAGTATATGACTAATGTGTGTTAGGTTGCTAATTGTTCATTATTACACAAAAGTGTTCAAAACTTGCAATAAAATAGTTGAAATAGCATTATTTAAATTAATTCACTTAACTCGACACATTGCTAGTCCCTTAGTAATGAAAGAAAGAAAGAACAACAAAGCAATAAAATAAATAGGAGCCTTAAAAATGGTATTTCCAAAAGTATGGGAATGAGGAAGGCCAACTCCTCAATGAGAATTAATAAACCCCGCCTAATACCCATCTCGGAGGAGTGAGGGCTATGGTGAATCTAGCATTAAAGAGCTTCTCTTTCTAGAGAATCAACCGTACAACTTCCACCAAACCTAAGTGTTTATATGATTAGTTTTCAACACAAATCGCTAAACCCACTCTCCTCCCAACAAGCTACCACAAATCTTTGAGAAACGGATTAACCGACCTAATTAGACCAGACCCAATGCCTTATTCCACAATTCTTTTGTGTTAGAAGGTCTGTCGAGGACACCAGATCATTAAAGTCCATGGTAACGAGGATCCAGACGAGCTCACAACCAACTAAGGCTTAGTGCTCAAATCATAAGGATTTTTCAACCACAAACTCTTC